>SJYA01003354.1:33757-54806 GCA_006410615.1 Neotragus moschatus | reverse complement strand
TGATGGTTGGCACACATGTGGATACTTGATCTTGATTGGAGGATAGTGAATTTTTAAAATTTGCATCACGTTCTCTTTTTGATATCAACAAATGAGTTAAAGTCTTAAAATTAATTGAAATAATGTATCTCTTGTTTCATATAATAGACATAAGATCAGAATAACCAATTCAGATCTAACACTTAAGATTCATTCTCCTAAAGTTTAAATGCTATGTTCTATTGTGATAATAGGGTTTATGGTTTAATATAAATCCTGGTTGGCATTACCATTGGGTGGTAAATTAAATATTTTATATAAATGTTTGCATTTAGCCACAGTCTATTTTTCCTGAGCAGTGGTCCTCAACCAGGTACAAATTTATCCCCTTATAGGACATTTAGCAATATCTGGAGACAGTTTTGATTGTCATGACTGGGATGGGAGGACGCTAATGACATCTAGCAGGTAGAGGCCAAGGATAGTGCTAAACAGCCTATGATGTACAACAAAGAATTATCTGGCCCCAAATGTTAATAGTACTGTAAGAAATACTACTTTGGAACCTCACTTTTACATGGGAGTTAATGCTGTTTTCCAAATATACTTTTGTTCATCTCAAGAGATCATGTTTAGAATCAGAGACTCTGAATCAGCAATCACTGTGCAGTTATTGAAGCCAGTGTGATGCAAAGAGTTTCTAAAACCCAGAAGTATCAGCCAAGTTCAGAGTGCTTTTCTTTTGGCTTTCTAACTGTCTATGCTTTAAATATATTTTTATTAATTAGAAGTTCAGTATATTTTGAGAGTGTCTACTGTGTAATATTTTTGTCACTAAATTGAAGTGAAAAATGTTCTCACACAATGCATGATGAAATAAACTATACTGAAGGAAAAGTCCAATTATCTTAATATACAAATATTAGCCATAGTGGTCCTTTTGTGCTTTATTATACCAAATTGTCTGTCTTATTAAAAATTTAAATTCTAAAGGACAAAAGATCAGAAAGGAATAAAGATGTATTAATGCTAATTGTTAAGTAGCCAACAAATATTTATTAAACTTTTTATGGGCTTGGCAAGGTGCTTACAGCAAATATGAAAACATAAGATATAATACTATTTATTTCTTATTGAGTCAATTATGTGTCAACTATTAACATGCATTTATCTCAATTTTCACCTGATTGTCTAACTATTATGAGGTGTAAGTCATATTACTCCTATTGCATGGATGAGGAACTGAGGTCCAGAGAGATTAAGTGACTTGTTCAAGGTCATTTAGCTAGCTTAGTTTGGGAGCTATGATTCATTCAAATCCTGGTTGGTCTGACTCCACTGTTTATTCTCTTAAACACAACTCTCCACATCCTCCTTAAGAAAGAGGTACTTTCTTTAAGCTAGGGCCAAACCAACCACCAAATGATGCCGGTGAAATCTCCTCTGTGGCCTTCTGTTAGATCTGGTGGACTTCCTGTAATTGGGAGAATGAAGACAGGTGCATGTACCTAAAGCCATAAAATATCACCCTCAGGGGCAGATGATGATAACAGCCCATTCCAAGTCTTTTCCATGCTCTTTCAACCCTACCAGCCCTTCTTAAAAAAATAAAGGCACACCCTTCCAATTTTTCCACATTATTCTAGAATACAGGGAGTCAAGGCCAGTATAATCTTTGGGATAATTCTATTACCTCTTCAATTCCAGCTCATTTTTATTTCAGCTTATATTTATGGACCAAAATGCCAGGTGCTATTGGAATGAACAGGACACAGTGTTCTCTATTTTCAAGAATATTGAAAACCTCAATGTCTTAACATTTTTTCCCAGTACAGGTAGTTACAGACCTATTCTAACTCTGGGCCCTGTGTTAGCTAGTATTCTTCTAGTTTCAAGCATCATACTAAAAATTTCAAAGGAAAGGAAGTATTCCTTTTCCCTGTGCTCAGTTGCTAAGTCGTGTCTGACTCTTTGAGGCCCCATGGACTGTAGCCGGCCAGGCTCCTCTGTCTGTGGAATTCTCCAGGCAAGAATACTGGAGCGGGTAGCCATTCACTTCTCCAGGAGATCTTCCTGACCCAGGGATCAAACCCTCGTCTCCTGCACTGCAGGCATTCTTTACCACTGAGCCACCAGGGAAACCCAAGCACTTAATAAATAGCAGCTGTTGTGATTATTATTATTATAATCATCATCGTCATTGTCTTTGTCATGAAGGTATTTTTTCATATCTCTTGTTAAACTAAACCAACTAAAACCAATAAATCTGATGCCCAGGGCCTATCCCAAAGCCTCTGAATCGGAATCCTTGCTTATCTGTATTTTTAATTGCTTAAAGTTTGTGATACTCTCCAGGGTTTAAGTACCTTTGCTATGGGAAGCTATTTAAAGTTTGTAAGTAGGGGCTGGGCAATCAAATTTGTGTTTTGGAAATATCACAATCACTCTGACAGAATGGAGAATTGATTTGAGAGGGAGACTGGCCATAAAGACAAGCCAAGAGATAGTTTTGTGGATGAGAGATTTAATGAGTATGACTTAAGACTCAATGGCTGTGGAGATGGACGGGTGGATGGAAGGGATGGATTCAGAAGATTCCCATAAAAAAGCAACACCAATCATGTTCTAGAAGTGATAATAAAGTTTTTAGAGAAAAGGTCATAGAAAGCATTATTTTATTATTGATAGAGCATTGAGCTTGGAAAGTAAGCATAAATTAATCAAGGAATCAGTGAAAACTACATTTACCATCTCTGATTTTTATAAGTTATACAATTATGCAGATGTGAGTATAAAATATGTTTATAAATTATATTAAATTGTCTCTATTAAGAGTTTCTGCAGTAAACACAGAAACAAAAAATGTCACAGGTTACCAATTGAGAGGGGAAAAGTGGTTGTATTCTGAATCATGGTAAGTATTCAATTGAGGAAAAGAAGTATTTATGAGAGTGATCCACTGCCCACTGTGCCATGAAGGCAGGTGGAAAGAAGTATTTAAGTAAGAATGTAAAATAAAATATTTGCACTTCAAAAAAATTCCAAGGTGAAATTGGAAGGTCTTGGTGACTGATAAAATATGAAAGTGAGAAAGACTGGAGTTAAGGATCCTTTCCAAGTCTCTGACTGTGACCTCTATATAAGCAGCAATATGTGGATTAGCCAGTGACATTGTTCCCCACCAGAGGTCCCCCTGCTGTTTTTTTAACATTTTGACCACACCTCACAGCATGCAGGATCTGAGTTCCCCCTCTTGGGATTGAACCTGCACCCTCTGCAGTGGAAGTAAGACGTCGTAACCTCTGGACTACCAGGGAAGTCCTTGAGCCACTTTTTCTATCCTTTACATTACCTGGCAAGTGCCAGGCCTAGAGAAAGTGTTTACTGAATACTGAATCAAATATGGCTGAAGAGAGTCAAGGTCCCTAAGGCCTTTGATCCAAAAAAGCTTTCTCTTTATTCTTCTGTGCAATGGCTCTAATTCCAATGTTAGAAAAATCTTTTCTGCATGTCTTAGTCACAGGTGCCAATTCTCAAATTAATATATATTGGAATTTAGTCCCCACAGTAGCTGTGGAAAGCCTCTTTAAAGGTTTATTTATATTGAATAGACTGTGATAGACTTTCAAAATGTTTTATTTAGCTAGTTTCTTCTTCTTTTTCAAGTGTACATGAAGACTTTGGGAAGGCCCTGGAGGAAATGTGTTTTGGATGCCAGTCCTAGATCAGGCTGTGAATTTTGTTTTTCTTATTGTAGAATTGCATTTAGGGAAAGGATAGGGGGAAATGGGCTTCTCTGCTTCTCTTGGACTGCCTCATGCAAGATCCTATAGTTGGTTTGTCTTTTTGTAATGTGTCTCCTGATCTAATGAAAAAAGGTTATGAAGTTTAGAAAGAAACTAGGACATTTCTAATACTGGTTTAGTACTTTCTCTGTCCTGGGGAAAATGTAGGCAAAGAAATCAAAGGTATAATACTTCTCCCTTTTTGTCCCATCTCCCTTTTTCTATCCTTAAGTTGTAGTACCAGCAATTGAGTTGTAGAAAATTTTTTTAAATTTCTCCAGATCCTTTGTTGTTTTTATTGAGTCACTCAGATGTATCTGACTCTTTGCAATTCCATGGACTGTAGCCTGCCAGGGTCCTATGTCCGTAGGATTCTCCAGGCAAGAGTACTGGAGTGGGTTGTCATTTCCTCCTCCAGGGGATCTTCCTGACCCAGGGATTGAATCCGTGTCTCTTGCATCTCCTGTATTGGCAGGCAGATTCTTTACCACTGAGCCACCTGGGAAGCCTGCTCCTTTACATTGCTTTTAACTTGTGTGGTTCAATGGCCCTTAGAAATTTCCATACCTTTCTTAATATTTAATGTTTATTTACAAAGAAGGAAGGAAGAAAAAGAAAGAAAGGAAGGAAGGAAACATTGAAGGAAGGAAGATAGATAGGCTAGCCCAGAGGTTCTGAACCCTGGTTTCATAGTAGCAGGACTTGGGGAGATTTAAAAAAATCTTGACATTCAGGCTGCATCTCAATCAGTTAAGTAGCATAGCTGAGGGTGTGACCCAGACAATAGTATTTGTTAAATCTTCCCAGGTGATTCCAGGTGATGTTGAGGAGTTTAGTCAAATAAACCCAAGTGAACATACTTTTCAACCCCAGATCAGAACATCAGTGATTGATCAGAACATAATTTCTTGAGTGCCTATTTTGACAGACACTCTAATGTATTTTGTCCTTTTTTCCTAAGGTCAAGCCTGTTGGGTGGGCGGGAGTATGATTCCTTTTCAGTTAAGAGGAACAGGAAAAAGGTAGCTTGTTCTACATCACCCAGCTAAACGTCTGCATGACTCTAACGTCCAGATTCTTTAGCTCAGTCAGCTCTCAGAACAGTTGAGGGCTGATGAATTTTTGTGTTTTAGGGAGGATACATTTCGGTATTTTAAGTAGAGCATCAAAAGGTTGAGAATTCATAGACATTTTCATCATTTATGGGACTAATATGCAGCAAATGGAAACTAGGAGTGTTTTAGATTCAGAAACATATGTTATCTTATGAACCTTTGAAGTTGTTGGATTCAGAAAAGGTAGACAAAAGTAGGAATAGGTATTATCATCCCATTTTTCAGCTTAGAAAACTGAGGATTGGCAAGACACTCACTTGCCTAAGATCAACAAATAACCAACAGAGGACATTTGTGTCCCTCTAGAGCCCATAATCTTATCACTATACCATGTGTGTGTTCAGTTGCTAAGTCATGTCCGACTCTTTGCAACTCTATGGACTGCAGCACGCCAGGCTTCCCTGTCCTTTACTATCTCCTGGAGTTTGCTCAGATTCATGTCTATTGAGTTGGTGATGCCATCCAACCATCTCATCCTCTGTTGTGCCCTCTCCTCCTGCCTTCAGTCTTTCCCAGCATCAGGGTCTTTTCCAATGAGTCGACTCTTCTCATCAGGTGGTCAAAGTGTTGGAGCTTCAGCTTCAGCATCAGTCCTTCCAATGAATATTCAGGGTTGATTTCCTTTAGGATGGATTGGTTTGATACCATATTAACTGACAAGGAGCTGTAAAGAGTGGGAGGGAGGGGCATGATGGTATATAGGATGGAAAGTTATTCTAAATTTAGAAATTGGCATAGAAAAATGTAACATCCTGCCTAAAGCTTTCTGTGATCTTGCTATTAAGATATTTTTCTAGATGATTGACTTGTCTTATGGTGCCCCATTTAGACTATGGGATTTGATCTTATTAGATCAAAATCTTATTAGAATTTTCTTCAATTAAGGCATTGAACATTAGAATTTTCTTCAATTAAGTCATTGAACATTAAGGTCATTTGAAAATTTATTTTTATAGTATGAACATCAGTGGAATTCTATGTTAAAGAAAAATTTGTCCATAATCATGTCACCCTAAAATAGGAAAGTATCTTCTTTCATTTATGCTGTGCTCTGGTCTGTGGGTTTAAAGCTTATGTAATGTCCTCATAGGTGTGATAACCTGGAAGTTGTTTAAGACCTGGCTTTTTTCACCTAATACCATATTATAAAGATTGCCCCAGGACTTCCCTGGTGGCACCATGGATAAGAATCCACATTCCGTTGCAGGGGACGTGAATTTGATCCCTGATTGGGGAAGATTCCACATGCCTCTGACTAACTAAGCCCCTGTGCCACAACTCTTGAGCCAGTGCTCTAAAGCCTGTGAGCCACAACTACTGAAGCCCACAAGCCCTAGAGCCTGTGCTCCATAATAAGAGAAGCCACTGCAATGAGAAACCCACACATTGCAATGAAGATTAGTGAAAGCCTAAGCAAAGCAACAAAGACCTAATGTAGCCAAAAGTAAAATAAATAAACAAGTTATTAAAAAAGATTGGCCCATGCTGCTTTATATATCTTTATATTTGTCATTTTTAAATTAAAAAATTAAACTAATCAATTAATTTGGCTGTGCTGGTCTTAGTTGTAGCACATGGGATCTGGTTCCCTGACCAGGGATCAAACCGTGGCCCCCTGCATGGGGCACTCAGAGTCCCAGCCACTGGACCACCAGGGAAGTCTCTATATTTGACATTTCTGCTGCCTCTCTTATTTCATCTTAGTCCATCATTTGGGGGCATTGGGTTTGTTTGTAGTTTTGTAATATTATAAATCAGTATTATGAATATTTTTTGCGTGACATTTTTTTCTCTATAGGATTATTTCTTTAGGATAAATCCCCAGAGATGGGATGTTTCTCAAGCTTAATAATATAAAACTTTCATTTAGAAAATGAATATATGCTCTGATTATGTAAGTAAATAGGTTACTCCTGCTTTTAAAAAAATTATTTATTTGGCTGTGCCAGGTCTTGGTTGTGGTACACAGGATCTTTAGTTGCCACACGTGAACTCTTGTGGCATGTGGAATCTAGTTCCGTGACTAGAGATCAAACTCGGGCCCCCTACAGTGGGGAGTGGAGTCTTAGCCACTGGACCATGAAGGAAGTTCCAAGATTATGCCTGATTTTGCAATGTATAATGATAATGGTTATTTACATTTTCCAAATTGAAGCAAGTTATACAAAATTTATTGTGTTAGAAAAGTAGCCTTGGACCTTTTTGTATCCATTTTGAAATAGAGAACTTAAGCTACTTGTTCTTTGCTTTGGTTAGAGACCTGCAGTGTTCAATCAAATGGATTCTCACACCCCTTTGCAGGTGACTGCCTCTAGCCCTGCTGCTCATCCTCTTTGCTCAGCAAGAGAGCCTGGTGATTTTTATTGGATAAAGTACAAGTCTTGAGATCCAGAGAAGCAGTACTCCATCTCCAAACTGACATGCTTTGCATTTTTGAGAAAGCTATTTTGATTTTCTATAATGTCAGGTTAACAAAGATCTTTCTCATTTTGTTTCAGGAACCATTGGATTTTTTTCCTGTTTTATTTTTATTTCTAAAATCTACAGCGTGGTGAAAGTGGATTAAAGAATCCCCCCAAGGCTTCAAGGCACGTCACCCTTGCCTTTGAATATGTATCTGTATCTTATATGAACATCTACAGAGATACATATGCTTCTAATGGCATGCTTTTAAATATATATCAATTAAAAAAATCTCACTGTCTGGCCTCAGTTTGTGTAACATAAAATGCAATTGTATGGGAGAAAAATCAAGGTGGCAAGTAGGTTTATTCTAAGTACTATTTTTCCTGAAATGATACCATAAAAGGGTATTTAATTTAAAACAATCAGAGCAAAGGAGGTAATTTTTCTTAATTTAAGTACACTGGTTTTTCAGTTGAGAAGGTTTTTTTCCCCTTATTTTTCTTCCTTGTCTGTTCAGAACATCAGAACTATTGTCAAATAAATGTTAGGTAAAATGTGACATTTTCCAACTTACGTTGATTGTACAAACAATATTACACCTTTGTATCTGGGTGATCACTTAAAAATATCCATTCCTCTCTGCCCGACCGCCATGGTGCTGCCATCACGGACACGAGCCGTGTGCAGCCCATCAAGCTTGCCAGGGTCACCAAGGTGTTGGGCAGGACCGGTTCTCAGGGACAGTGCACGCAGGTGTGTGTAGAATTCATGGATGACACAAGCCGCTCCATCATCCGAAACGTGAAGGGCCCCATGCACGAGGGCACGTGCTCACTCTGTTGGAGTCAGAGCGAGAGGCTTGGAGGCTGCGCTGAACTTGTGACTGGGTGCTGGATGTCTGGGTTGACGCCTTGGCCCACCAGGATGATCTGCTGTTAATAAAGTGTTTGTATTGTATGTAAAAAAAAATTTAAAAAAATATCCATTGGTTTAGCGTAAAGAGTTTATGAAATACCAGATACTGTTGTCTTATTACTCAATTAAATCTGTACATTCGTGGTTGTTTAGTTGCCTATTGTTTTTGCTTGCTGCCCTTGGAGAACATGCTGAGAGTGTGCAAGCTTGACTTAGTTGTGTGTAGATAACAAATCTTTGAAGTCAATTCGCTTGGATTTATTTGCTCCTACTAGACAATAGTCAGGTGTCACAACTCCCTAAATATTGGGAATTTGTATTGCGAATATTCTTTGAGCTTGCAGTTTCAGGGGAGACGGCATGAAATTCATACATTGTTTTGTGATAAATATTATTGAAAAATATTTGTCTTATTGAGGTAAACATTTAAAATCCATCTATACATATCCTTCAATTCATGAATGTTCTCAAAGTTGCCCTCAAGCTGAGGAATACATCTTGGTGTGTGCAGGGATCAAAGAGGTGGTGTGGCTCTTGAAGGGGAGTCTGGAATGAAGAGGGACAAGGTCAGAGAATTGCATTCTGAAAGAGAGTAGGAGAGGGAGGAAGAGTTGACTAGTTGCATTGGGGAAGAAGAAACTCATTTGGTTGCCTGTAGTAGGCCTTCTTTTATATTGGAAGGAACAGGGTTGTGACTGGGGCCTGGAGCAGACTGAGGGAAAGAGTGGCTACAGACGGTCAAAGTTGTCTCTTGACAGTGGGATTTTCACATCCTCTTAGCCCTCTTGCATTCAGTCTCATAATCGAAAGCTGACCTCTAAACCCTGCCTGAGAGGAAGAGCTATTATGAGGAGATGCCTTGGAACCAGGTCCCTTCTCCTCTAAATACTCTGCACTAAGTATTGTTCCAGCTTCAGGGGACTCAGCTCCTACCAGGTTTGCTGCCTGATAGTTTTATCTGAGCTCGCTTGCACTGGTAGCTTGTTAGAAGGTATTAATAAAAGTATTTCTATAGCAGGAGAAGGTCACTGCCTGGTGGGCATTCACAGACCAAGGTCAAAGGTAACTGTGTGAATAAGGCAGCCATCTTTTAACATCTTGAAATACAGCGTGTAGGTCAGTATTCAGTTTAATTTTGGAGTGAAAATGGAGAAGGGAGGACAGTTTCTTTTGATTGAAATGGGCATGGATAGCTCCCTGAACCTCTGTAGGGCTGCTTCAGAGGTACAAGGAGCAGCTCCTGATACCACCGCTGATAAGATTTGGAGAAGAAGGGCTACTGGTAGGTCAAGCACCTGGACTTGAGAGGAACTAGTAGACTCTTTAAGTTTTAGACATATTTGTCTCATCTGTGCTCCATGTTTTCTTTCATGTCATGGTTGGTGTTAGAGGCAGATCCATTTTCTTAAACTGGGGCTTGAGGGGACACGCTCCTGCCTCGTTACATAAATCCTGGTGAGTTGGAGCTGCATTGTGTGTGTGTGGGGGGGGGCGGTGGTGGTGGTGAGAATGGTCTGTGTGTGGCTTAATTGTGCCAAGGGAGGTGTCCTGGTCATGAGTAGCAGGACGGCAGGGCCAGGAGCCCAGTGTGGGTGATCCAGGTGCTGGGCACTACTGTTTCTTAAAGCCTATTCACCCCCACCCCACAACCTCATGGCCTTGGGAATAAGGCTGGCATTTGGGAGCCCCACAAGCCATCTGGCCCCATTTTTCCACTCTGACCACCCACCCTCAGTTTGCTGTTTTTAAAAAATTTTATTTCATATTATAGTTTTTTAAAAATATTTTATTCCGCTGAACTGGGTCTTGGGGCTTCCCAGGTGGCTCAGTGGTAAAGAGTCAGCCTGCCAATGTAGGAGAAGTGGATTCAATTCCTGGGTTGGGAAGATACCCTGTTGGAGGAAATAGCAACTCCAGTATTCTTGGCTTGGAAATTCCATGAACAGAGGAGCCTGGTGGGCTACAGTCCATGGGGTCACAAAAGAGTTGGACATGACTGAGCGACTAAACAACAAACAGCCAGGTCTCAGTTGCAGGATATGAAGTTTAGTTCCCTGACAAGAGATCAAACTCTGGCCCCCTGCATTTGGGAGGGTAGAGTTTTAACCACTGGACCACCAAGGAAGTCCCTATATGAAAGAATAATTGATTTACAATGTTGTGTTAGTTTCAGGTGTACCAGAAAGTGAATCAGTTATGCGTGTACATATATCCACTCTTTTTTAGACTCTTTTCCCATATATGTTAGAACAGAGCATTGAGTAGAGCTTCCTGTGCTATATAGCAGGTCCTTGTTGGTTATGTATTTTATATATAGTAGTGTGTATTTGTTAATCACAAACTCCTAATTAATCCCTCCTCCCACCTTTCCCGTTTGGTGACCATAAGTTTATTTTTGAAATCTGACCACTCTCACTTTGGGAGGGCTAAGCAGATTCCCCTCTTCCAGCAAGCCCCTGAAGACCACGCCCCCTCCCACTGCATATTCCTTATCTTGGAAAAACAATGCAAAACTATTGGAGCCCACATATTTCATTCCACCATGTACTCTGATTAGTTTCTCCCCTGTCTCCTCTGTTCAACCAAAAGAGAAGGGACGGAGAACTAGTTATGTGTCTCCCTCCCTTATGTTTTCCCATGGAGCTCAGAACAATAACCAGATACGCATTAAAATTAGACTTTATTTAGCATATTTAAGAAGAATATACCAAGGACAGATTAACAGCACCTATTTAAGAAACACAAACATTATTTAATAATATTTAGTTAAACCACAAACATCAATTTCTCTGCATTCCCGAAGCAGGAGTCCATTATTCCTGTCCAGCAAGAACATGTGCTGTAACCATTTTAGAAAGGATCCAATTGAAGTCAACCAATATATGAAACCTTGTCCTTGGGCAGAGTCTCTGAGACTCCTGATCTGTATAACAGTATTGATGTATGAATTTGATTGGGGTGTGAAGGGGTTTCTCTTCTTGCTGGGTGGGGGGGAGGAGGATTAAGTCCGCCCCTTTTGTGCACCTGAAGGTAAGTTGTGCCAGTGGGAACTTGGCCCCAGGATTGTAGTTTGCCAATCCTTTGAAAAGGCACTTTTAAATTGCAAATACTTTTTGAAAAGGAAAAGGAAAAATTCAAATTCAAAATGCTAACGAAAACTGTTTATTGACTGAATGCATTTTCCTCCTGCTTTCAGTCTCAAAAACAGCACATAAAATTTGGTATTAAAAGGCAGTTTTAGAAATTATTCAATATATATATAGCTTTTAGCTTTACTATTTTTATTCTTAAAATATAATGAACTCATCTCATAGTTCTCTTTTCTTGTCTGATGCAAATGCTGCTGCTGTATGATTGTAATTCTCAAACATCTTAGCTGGGACTCCCGGAGGAGTCCCACTACTTCTTTATCTATATACCCATCTAAACTCTTCTCAGGCAATCAATCAAGGCAAAAAACAAACAAACAAACAAAAAAAAACAGAGCAGCCTTTTTCTGGTTTGTGGCACTGCTTTGGGAGGGGAGAGATGGTCACAATATAGATCTGCTCAATGCAAACCGTCAGTTCACAGTCAGGTACTGGCTGGATCTTGAGAGTACATCATTCTTTCCATCCTGCTAATAGGATTCCAATAGCCTGTCCTGGGGTCTTTGCTTTATAAGGATGAAAGGATTG
Source organism: Neotragus moschatus (assembly GCA_006410615.1). NCBI lineage: Eukaryota > Metazoa > Chordata > Mammalia > Artiodactyla > Bovidae > Neotragus > Neotragus moschatus. The sequence continues at coordinate 42,929 of SJYA01003354.1, read as the reverse complement.
TCTTTTTCATTTTGCATTCTTTACAATGAATGGAAAACAGGCGTGCTGTGTCGTCGAACTGCCAGCGAGAACTTCAGCCAAGATGATTAAGTTGCCGTAATGACCAATTGTACCAGAATCAGTTCTCACCTGTCGTATACTGTACCAGGGATTTAAGAAATGAAAGGCACCACTTCCTGCCACCCCACATTGGAGCCTCTTCTACATCCTGTAGTATACACTTCAAAAAGAAAACTTTAAACACAAATATACTCGTGCTCGCTTCGGCAGCACATATACTAAACACAAATATACTATGTTCTACTTTGGAAACTGATCAAGGGGTGGGTCACAAATAGAACTGTGCATGCATTTGATTCACTAACTTTACATGGACACACTACCCATTTTTGAGGGTGACACAATCTATAGACACATACAGTCTAATATCTAGCACCTTATCTCCAAGAACACATATTTTGTATACAGTAATAGCTTACATTTAGAAGAATTACTACAGAACAGAATACACCACTGAAACGGACAAAAATACCAAAAGTTTTAACATCAAAGTTGTAGCACAGATGAAGGGGTGGGGAATCCACTCAACTTTGAAGCACCAAACTGAAACCAATCTTGTTTTTGCGTGTATTTTAGAACAAGAGAGATCCAGGAAGGAATTCTCGGCCATAGCAAACCTCTTGTGAGTGTACAAGTTACTGTGTTTTCCCCTTGGTGTGTAGACACTGAGACAGGTGAGCTTTGAGAGGCAGTGATGAGAATACTTGACAACTATTGGCAACCTTCACTGACCTTGAGGATTCTTTACTTTTTAACAAAGAGCAATGAACTTTAGTTGTGAATTTTAGCTTTCCTAGTTCTTCCTTCAGTCAGCAGTGCTGCGTTTAGCAGAAGACTGCTGTAAGCAAGCTGGGCCTTTACCTTAGAGGAAGAGATTGTAAGTAACTGGAAAGAATTTATGACAAGGGTCTCTCTCCTTTTTGACTTCTAAGCTATGATCTGTTGTTTGTGGCTCACTGCTGTCTCCTCATGCCTCAACTTGGAAGGGCTTTGAGAGGGGCCAGGAGCACCTGTCTGGCCAATAGAAAAGGAGAGACAGAGATAAGGACCGAGAAAGTTAAAAGCCATGACTGACCAGATTTTCTCTCCTTATCTTGGTCACTGGCTCACAGACACCTGTTCCTTTAATCGTTTGTCTGCTCTAGAGGGAAAAGACATTTTGCTTAGAGAAGCCTCTCCTGACAGCACAAGGGTTTGTCTTAAAGAAGAATACAATAAGAAAGATATTATGAGGGGAAAACACTTCTTTTGATTTTTTTTTTTCTCAAAATCTGGGAGAGGGCAGTTATGGGGAAAAAAATACAGTCCACAAGTTGACATTGGTACTCTCTTTGTTTGGTCTTAACGACCTCTGAGGGTTTTATTTTGGAGCATACAAATGACCAGATGATGCATAATTTTTCTTTTCCAAATGGTGTATTTCAGATAGTTTTAAGAGCATTTTGGCAAAGTCTAAAAAGAAAGTGTAGTTTAATCTTACATGTTACTGTTTAGGTAGTATGAAAAACTCTTTTGAAGTAACTTTACCTAGTTTAATTGGCTAATTATATAGAAAATAAGGCAGTATCAGGCACCTAATAATTTTATAGGTTTTTTTTAGTGTTTTTCTTTTTTTGCTGAAATAATTGGACAGTATCTACAGAATTGAATGTGCTCCCAAAGATGTGTTGTAGTGAGTGTTTTTGGATAAGAAATGAGGTGCCTACCCCCTCCTATGATAAAATGGCAGTTTTCCTTACCTGCTGAATTTGAAGTAGATATCCCTTCATCTTAAAATTGGACTGGAGTTGGGGGAGGAGACAGAAAAATACCTTTAATTGCTGGTCCCTCTGTTTACTTCTGTTCTTCCCTGCTTCATGGGCCCCTGGGTCCCTGTGAACCTGTCAGCTCTGGGTGGGGAGGGGATGAATGGGGGTGAGTGAGCACACAGAGCTTCAAGAAGGGCCAGCACAGCAGGGGGAGGGGGTGAAGGCAGTGGGCATAATGGCAGGAGGTAGGCAGGGGGCTGGAAGTACACAGGACTTCCAAGCAGCTGGTATTTGTGGTGCCATAGAGAAGATGGACCCTTGCAATCATAAAAGTCACAGAAGCCTGGGGCTTGCTCCTTATTACTGCCTTCCCAAGCTTGTTGAAATTGGTGTGTTAGTCAAAGCACCTGCGACTCCTTGGCAAACTGGATGCTCTATTATTTTTAAATAAGGAAATCATTAAATTGGAAACCACATCATTTCAAAGTCTGGTTTGTCTGGCCCCTGGACTTTAATGGGATTTTTACTGCATGTATGAAGTGGCCTTGGCAGAAGAACACCTCCTTTAAAAACATTTAGGGAAAGCTATTGCACATGAGGATCTGTGAGGCTAATGATGACTTCTGTGTGTGCTTTCAGATTTTCAAATGACAAAACAGTATGTGCAGTAAAACCTCATTAAGTTGATAGTGTTTTATTCAAAATAGCCTACAATTTGAAGCAGTTGCTATCTCCAAGCTCACTAGAGGCCCTATTGTTCATTAAGATGTCAGCAAAGCAGAATGCTCTTAATTCAAAGGTCCTCTTTTCCCAGTCCCCTATTTTCAAAAGGTTTTCGACTTTGAAAAATCCAATTTGCTATAAGAATGGACAATGACTAAATTAGGGAAAAGAGGAACTTGAAAAAGGAAATTGGTGAGTGTTGGTGCCCTGGAGGATGTTGTGTGTGTTAAGTGAACTTACCACACTTGGACAGGTTCTGCTTCCATTTGGATTTGGGATTTTGGCAAACAATTTTCTCTGATACACTTTGAAGGGGTTGCGCTTTAAAAATAAAACAAGAAGTTGAGTTTCAACAAAATATTTGGAGACACTTATGTTTGAAAACCTGTTTCCTACCCAGGTAAGCATTTCTACTTAAAGGACAGGCTACCACTACGTCAAATTCCTTTGACCATGACTGATCTTCAAGGCAAAACCCCTCCCCCCATAGAAAGATTGGTCACATGGGCCATTTCTTCACCCAGAAATCCTTTGAGGACAGTCTGATACAAGAGCTTGGCAATAAATTGGTATCATAAATTTGTGACTGTTAATTCACATTTTGGTAGAAAAATAAATGATTTACAAAGGTAAACTTTAGCCCCCATGTCTTGTCTGAATTACCACAAGTTCCAAATTACTGGGGTTAAAATCAATATGATTTTCATGGATATATCAAATTTATGGATCAGCTCAATGCTATTTGGGTCTATCCCCAAATTTATTTCCTAAATTCTGAACATGGCAATGCCAAATTCCATGCAGACTTATTCAGAGCCCAGATACACTGACTGCTGTTTACCTCTTCCCCCTTGAGATGCTCATGCTGGAATCTGTCAGGAGGAAGAGATAAAATATAAGTGAGCTTGGCTTTTAAATGAAAGAAATTTCAGTTCTAATACAGACATGGTCATCACACAAGAATGAGATTAAACCCTGAATATGGCCATCTTTATATACACCACCTGATTAACCATTTTTTCCATGAAATACTTTTTCCTCTCCCTCCACCCATATTAACATTGGATTTCTGCCTGAACACTTGATCACAGAGTTGCTTTAATGTGATCTTCAGGAGGATCAAAACATTGTCTTGACCATTTTTTGGTTCTATGTTATTTGTCATGTCAGTATGGTCTGTGCTCTCAGAGATACACAAGTATATACCCAGTCAAAGTGACTTCAGGGTTTGGGATTTGAAATTTCTTCCTCTGTATTGACCCAAAGGATGATTTAGATATTGTAAAGGTTTTCCCAAAGTGATATACTTCGACAGAAATAATGAGGATAAGTCTGACCTGAATGTTTCAATTTAGCATTGTCTGGAACAGGTCGAGTAATAGGCCAGGTATTGAAAAAGCATCCTCTCTGTTATTTCCAACTCTTATTTTTCTCTGCCACATCTGTGGAGAGCTTGCAGGTTTCAGAGATAGTCACAGGTAGAAAAGACTCATGGGTGTGCCTGGACGAAGGAAAACATTTATCCTGCCTTACTTTTGCCCTATGTGGAGATCATATGTCTTGTTTACAATCTCAGGGGCACAAAAGACATTTCTAGTGGGCATATCTGTCTTGATTGGCAGTGTGAGTTTTGTAGGACAAGTGACTGGCAGAGGTGATTTGGAGGATTCTCATGAGCATCTCAATTCAATCACAAAGGGAAAACTGTAAAACTGGTGATTTCTGTACCACTATTATTCAAATAGGAGACAAAAAATAGTTCAGTGTTAGCAGACAATTTTCCATTTGCATAAAACAATTGTGGCCTCCGCTCATGCCGAAACCCAGGATTTTATAGAAAAAAGCCAACTGTTTAGCCCCACAGATGTGTGATTTTTCTATCTTCTCCCCTGGACTAGCTCCCCATTTCAAACATGCTCTATTATCTTCTTTCACTTTTCTGGATCCCTTTGGAGGATATAGAAACCTTCTTGGTCTTTTAACTACACAATGCCCTTAGTTTCTGTAATAGTCTTTGCACCAGATTGTGGGGGCTCTTCAGTCTAGAATTTGGCTAAAACGTTGATCAGTCGGTCAGGTTCTGCTTCTTGGGCTCCATGAATGACTTGGTCCATTGCTTTTCTTTCAGTTGAACATACGCTGGAGCCCTTCGCATGAGCTCACAAGTCCTTAAGTTCACCAGCATCATCTTCCTTTTCCCTCAGAGCAAAAACTGATACATGGTAGCTCTGGGGAGACAGACATAATACCAAGTACGTGTCCAAATTGGATAGCCCTTGTTGCTTCAAGAAATTTAGAGCCTAATAACTTTGTGTGTGTGTGTGTTGGGGGGGGGGCAGAAATTTCAGTCAGAATCCTCAAGTTTATTCTTTGAGGGGCACACTTTTTAGGGAAGACCCCAGTCCCTACCTCTTCCATGTATGTATCTACCTTGTGGTAAGAGGGGCATGTGCAGAACCTTTGCCTGGAATGGTATGGGTTGGCATTAACGCGACTGTGGATGGTCCATTTAAGAGAAAGCTGCTCCAGTATTCTGTGAACAGTTCAAGGTTTACCTTAGAACCAACTTCAAGGCGAAGTGGCAGAATCATGAGAAGGGATGATCTTGCCTTCAGTTCCACCCTCCGTGCCGGCTTCGGTTCCGGGCAGGTCTGGGTGGCTGTTTTCTTTGGGGGGCTTCTCCTTGCAGAAAAACTTCTTCAGCATATCCTGGATCTCCTTCTTGATGGTCTTGTGCATGTAGCCATAGACGTAGGGGTGGATGCAGCACTGCAGGAAGAAAAGCCAGATAATTATGGTGATCACCCACTGGGGTACCTTGGTTTGGACATCCACCCACACGGCCAGGACTGCTAGAAAGCAGTAGGGCCCCAGGGACAGCACGTAGGAGAAGATGATGAGGAAGATCACTTTAGCAGCTTTGCACTGGTAGCACCTGGGCAGAGGGGGGTCACCATTGCTGTTTTGACGACTGACTGGGAGACTCTCTGGAACGTTCACTGCCTCGATGTCATCCTCGCTGAAATGGAGGTCATCCTCACCAAACTCTAGGTCGTCTTCACCCAGGTCAATGTTGCACTGGGTGACCTCTAGGTGCCCCTTGTCTGCCTTCCTGCTGCTCTGAATTTTGGTGCTGCCTTTGGCCACCGAAGAGTTGCTTTCTCTGACCTCTTCACTGCCAGTGGCCTCCATGCTCCCCTCACCAGTCTCCACGCTCCCTTTTTTGGCCTTCCAGCTGCCCTCCATGGCTTCCACGCTGTCCTCCTTGGCCTTGACCTCATCTTCATCCTGGCCATGGAACTCACTCTCACTCTGGAACTCATCCTTCTTGCTGCCCTCTTCGTTCTCATTCTCGACCCGGTCCTTGGCTCGCACTTCCAAGCTGTGGCTCTTGACGTTGTAGAGCAGCGCGTGCTGCCGGCGGGCAGCCCCGAACACCACAGAATAGCAGGCAATCATGACAATCAGCGGGATGACGATGAAGGACACGACGCTGACAATTGTGTAGCTGGGGCTGGCCCCCCAGATCATGGAGCAAAGGGCATTGCGCTCGTCGAAGGCAGCCTGGCCCCAGCCATAGAGTGGGGGCGTGCTCTGCAGGATGGCCACGATCCAGGTGCCATAGAGGAGCAGGTAGCCCCGGCGTGAGGTCATCTTCGCCGGGTAGGAGAGAGGGTGGATGATGGACAGGTAGCGATCCACGGACACCACCACGATGGTGTTGACGCTGGCAAAGGCGAACAGGTGAGTGAGGCTAACCAGGGCAGTGCAGAAATGGCTGTTGAGGGGCCAGAAGATGGGTACGGAGGTGGCCACTACCCAGGGGGCCACAAGCGAGATCTGCAGCAGGTCAGTGACGAGGAGGTTAAAGATGAAGCGGTTGGTCACCTGCAGCAGCTGAGGCTTGCGCTGCAGCACGAACGCCAGCACTATGTTGCCCACGAAGGAGGCGGTGAGGAAGATGAGCAGAACGCTTGAGCGAATGATGCCATGCGCCAGGCTGATGGGCATTTTGGAGAGGGGCATGCACGCGTGGCTGCTGTTGTTTTCACGCGTGCTGTTGGTGCAGGTGGGCGCCATGGCAGCAGGGGCAGGAGGGCGACAGGTGCGGGCGCCGGGCCGGCCCCGGCGGGCGGAGAAGGGGCGCACGGAACACACTCAGCACCTAGGCTGGGGACGAGAGAAACACGCGGGCTGGGTTAGTCCCCCTGCTTGGGGCGCGGGGGTGGGGTGGGTGCTTCCATGCTGTGCAGCAGCGCTGCAGGACCCCAGCCCCGGGGACCCCGTGCGCGTGCCCCCGTCTCCCCCCCGCGTCCGGGCAGTTTCTCTAAATCCTTCTCTTATTCTCTGGGTTTCTATGCCTCTCCCTCTTTTGGGGGGTTTCTGAGACACCCCTCCCACAGCTGTCTCCAGCTGGCGCGTGCACCTCCCACACTCTGGGGGTCTCGCAGTTTGGGTTTCTCCAGAGATCTCTCCCGGGCTCTCCCGCTAGCACATGCGCGTGCGCGCTCCATCCCCGCCTGTTTACGTGTATAGACTTCTCTTTTTCTCCCCAGAGTCTCTAATTAGCGCACTCTCCCTGTATCTCGTGTGTGTGTGTGTGTGTGTGTGTGTGTACATGTGTGTGTGTGTGTGTGTGCGCGCGCGCGCGCGCGCGCGTTACCGGTTTTCTCTGACTGTCTCACCCTTGTCCCTCACTCTGGGGTCTGTCCCTATTTCTCAGACCCTTGCCAGCACGTGCGCGCTGTCTCTCCTCTACCTCCTCTCACCTCCGTTTGTTACTCCCCTCTCGCCCTCCCACTCGCGGTCAGCGTCTCCGTCTCAGTTTCCCTCTAAGTCTGCTTTGGCCAGCGCACTTTCTCCGTGGCTGTGTGCGCGCGCGTCTCTGCGTCTCGCCGTCTTTTTTCTGGGTCTTGTCCTTGTCTCTCCTTCCGTCTCTGATGCCCTCTCGTTTCTGTATCTCTGCCAGTCACTGTCTCTGTCGCTGGCTAGTGCGTGCGCTTCTGCGTCTTCCCCTGATGCTGTCTTGTCTCCCCACTTCTCTCCCACAGCCTGTTTCCCTGACAGTCTCCGTGGCTCCCCGGTGCACCTGTTCAGTATCACTCGCTGAGTGTGTGTCTCTGACCGTCTCCGCATCTCTCCAGCTCTCCTGTCACCATGTCTCTCTCTCGGGTTCTGTCTCTCAGCGTCTCCCATGTCTCGCTGCTCTTGCTCTGAATTTCTCGGATCCTCTCCCCTCGGTGTCTCTCCCTGTTTACCCCCTGCAGCTTCTGTCTTCTCCGAGCCTTAAGTTCTCTCCTTATCACTATCTGCCCGCGTCCCTCAGGATCTACTCCGTGTCTCCTGATTGTCTCTACCTCTGCGTTACTCAGGCTCTTTACAGCGCGTGCACTTAAAGGGACTCAGCTTCTCTGTCTCTCACTCTCTTCTCTGGGACTTTCGCGAAACACTTTTTTTTTGGGATATGTTTGAGTGTGTGCGCAGTCTCTCTTACTATCCTTCTCCGATGATCTCTCACCTCGGTTTATCTCTGGCTGGATCTCTATCTCTGATCTCTATCTCTCTGTCGACTTTATTTTGCCATGGAAACCAGCTGCCGCCTTGGCCGCCGCGGGCTCTGGTTGATAAACCTCCCAGTTTCTCACAGCTCAGAAGCGGCTGGATGCAGGGGGGATACCTACCGCGGACGACCCCCGCCCTCTCATTCGGCATCCTGTCTCCATTCTCCAGCCCACCCGGCCTCAGCGGTGGCGGGTGGAGGGATGGGTGAGCTGGGGAAAGCCGGGGAAGAGGCGGAGGTGGTGGAGGAGAAGTCTGAGAGAGAGAGCGCCAAGAGATTGAGAGGCAGACAGAGAAAGAGAATCAGAAAACATCAAGAGACAGATACAGAAAAAGATGAGAGACAGAATGAGAGCCACCCAGAGACAGAGAGAATGATAGAGAAAAGAGACCTAGAGTCAATGAATGAGCCAATGAGACAGAGAGAGACAGCAGAAGGAGAGACAAGGCAAGAGACAGGGGGAAACAGAGACAGAAAACATTTTAAAAGAGAGGATGGGAAACAGAGAATATGAGAAAGAATGAGAACACATCGAGACGATAGGGGCGGGGGACGAGGGAAAGTGGGAGTGAAAAAGCGAGAGAGAGGGACTGGCCGAGAAGGGGCCGCGCCAGGGGTTGGGGCGGGGAGGACTCCACGCGGGGCGGCGCAGTCGCCGACCGGCCGCGGCGGACGGGGCGTCCGCGGCGCCAGAGCGCGGGGGTCCAGCTGGGCGCAGGGAGCAGGGCTGGGGCCGCTTACCTGTTGCTGCCGGAGGCGTCGCGCCGCGGGAGCTGCGTGCCGGTCCCGAGGGACGCGGCGCGCTCGACCGGGCGGCCTCCCGAGGCGCTGGCGGCTGCTAGCTGGAACCCCGCGGCGCGAGCCACGAGAGCCGGGGCGCCCGAGCCCGCACGTCCGGCCGGCGCAGCGCGCTGCGAGCTCTGAGCGGCGGCGGGGGCTCACGGCTTCTTAAGGCGGCGCGGGGCCCTCACCTTGCGGCGCCCCCCTCCCCCCCGCGCCCGCCCGCGCCGCTGACGCACGAGGCCGCGGGCGTCCGGAGGAGCGGGCGGGCGGGCGGGGGGCACTGCGTCGGGCCCGCTTA
>SJYA01003354.1:13039-31729 GCA_006410615.1 Neotragus moschatus | reverse complement strand
TGAAGTAAGCCAGAAAGAAAAGCACCAATACAGTATATTAACACATATATATGGAATTTAGAAACATGGTAATGATAACCCTGTATGCGAGACAGCAAAAGAGACACAGATGTATAGAATGGACTTTTGGACTTTGAGGGAGAGGGAGAGGGTGGGATGATTTGGGAGAATGGCACTGAAACATGTATACTATCATGTAAGAAACGAATCACCAGTCTATGTTCAATACAAGATACAGGATGCTTGGGACTGGTGCATGGGGATGATCCAGAGAGTTGATATGGGGTGAGAGGTGGCGGGGGGCGGTTCAAGATTGGGAACTCATGTACACCTGAGATGGAAAAAAAAAATTGTTTATATATTCTTGGAAAAAAAGTGCACCAAACCTATGAATTAAGAACAGAATAGTGTAAAGATAAACATTTAGAAAATTAAAACAGAATTTTATAAATTAAAAATACAGTAGTAGAGATGATATCAAAGTAAAGAGTGGAGAGGTAAAGTTAAGGAATCTTTTGAAAAGTAAAACAAAAGTCAAAGAGATAGAAAACAGGAGAAAAAAGATAAGAAAATAGGGGATCCATCTAGACGGTATGACATCTAAATAATAAGTCCAGAAGAAAAGAAGAAAACAGAGTGGAGGAAGTTATCAAGAAAATTTCCCAGAACTGAAGGACATGAGTTCCATAATAAAAGAGCCTAGAAAATTCCCTGAACAATGAATACAAAGATAGCCATAGTAGAGAACATCACTATGAAATTTAAGAAAGTCAGGAATTTAAAAAAATGTTATACATGTCCTAAGATTGGGAAACTGGAATGGTTATGGACATTCTGACAGTGATCTTCGAAGCTAGAAAAAAAAAAGGAATTCACTGCTTCAGAATTCTTTCTGAGAGTTATTTATGGTCTAGGACCTTATATCCAATCAGATATGAGAGAAGAATAAAGTTGTCTTCATACATGCAAGACCTCAAAAAAGTATCTCTCATATAAATTCATGAATTCTTAGGCAGTAATTACAGGATTGTTGTTTTTCAGTCGCTAAGTGGTGTCTGACTTTTTGCAGCCCCATGGACTGCAGCATGCCAGGCCTCTCCGTTCCTCACTATCTCCCGGAGTTTGCCCAAGTTCATGTCCATGTCGAGCTGACTCACTGGAAGAGACCCTGATGCTGGAAGGACTGAAGGCAAAAGGAGAAGAGGGTGGCTGAGAATGAGATGGTTGTATGACATCCCCAGTTCAGTGGACAATCAGGGGCCACATTCCAGTAAAATGAGGATAAATCAAGCGAGAGAAGACTTGAGATCCTTGAACCAAGGATCCAACATGGGAGTGAGGTGAAATGCAGGTGAAGGCAAGAGAAGCCAGCTCTGCAGCAGTCTCAGCACCAACTCAGGTGGGGGCAGAAGGGTGCAGAACTCCGGGAGGAGTGACTCCACGAAGTGGACCGACTCCCTGGTGTCTGTAAATGCATGAAAAGGAGATCTACACTGCTGATGAAGATTCTGTGAATGACTTCACGGACAGGAACATAAAACACTGAGCAAGCAAATAAAGCAGCAGAGCCAATGACTGCAGGAAGAGCAAGAGTGCATGAGATACAAATGTGACCAGAGTCCACCATTTGGCCCAGCTGTGAACATTTATTGAGCCATAATACACACATACACACACAATACTGTTTTACCAAAAGTTGTGACAGAAGGGTAACTGGGAAGAGGGAGAAAAACCAAGCATGTTTAAGAAGTGGAAGGAGAAAGTGTGCTAAATTCACATTTTCATTGAAATGTGTCAACAGGTAAATATCTAAAACACGATAGTCAAGAGAGAACTGTAGAGGGACTCCCCTGGTGGCCCAGGGGTTGACCCCACCTTCTAGTGCAGGGGATGCTGGTTTGAACTCTGGTCAGGAACTAAGATCCCACATGCCTTGGGGCAACTAAGCTCACGCCGGAAACTACAGAAACAAAGATTGAGCGCAGCAAAAAAAAAAAAGAGAGATAACTGTAGAAATGTGTTATTTAGAAGCAGAGATTCAAACCGGCAGAAACAGCCAGAATACGTTAAAACTTTGGGGAACAGCCATAAGGAAGGGAAGAAGGGTAGGGCATGGGGGCTATTTGCCATCCTATCAGTGGTAGAGAGCTATGTGGCCCCTCAAATTATGAACCCAAATACTGTGATAAAGGTACTATTGAAAAACAAAGAACTGACTAGTTATTCCTGAGCACTTACACAGATTGAAGATGACTTCTGCAGCTGCTGCTGCTAAGTTGCTTCAGTCCGACTCTGTGCGATCCTGTAGACGGCAGCCACCAGGCTCACCCATCCCTGGCATTCTCCAGGCAAGGGTCCTGGAGTGGGGTGCCATTGCCTTCTCGGGGTCCTAATCTGTGGCTGTTGTGTAGATATGACCTCGTTGCAATGAACTGTGCTTCAGATAATTTTTGTTATAGCTCTGAAAGCTGAAAGGTATGTGGGATAGCCCCCTTAGTGAAAGTGAAAGTTGCTCAGTTGTGTTTGACTCTTTGTGACCCCATGGACTATATAGTCCATAGAATTCTCTAGGCCAGAATACTGGAGAGGGTAGCCTTTCCCTTCTCCAGGGGATCTTCTCAACCCAGGGATCAAACCCAGGTCTCCCACATTGCAGGTGGGTTCTTTACCAACTGAGCTGTCATGGAAGCAGTCCCCTTAGATTTGGCAGATTTGTATACTCTGCTTGCTGAAAGAGAACTCTTTTAAGGACTCAATCATTTCTCTTAAAACAGTAAACTGCCTGAAGAATCCCAGGATGGTGGAGCCTGGTGGGCTGCCATCTGTGGGGTCTCACAGAGTCGGACATGACCGAAGCGACTTAGCAGTAGCAGCAGAGTAATAATAGGCAACATTTACGGAGACTTTTTGGGCATTCCTGGTGGCTCAGTTGGTAAAGAATATGCCTGCAATGTGAGATACCTGGGTTCAATCCCTGGGTCGGGAAGATCGCCTGGAGAAGAAAATGGCTACCCACTCCAGTATTCTGGCCTGAAGAATTCCATGGACTGTACAGTCCATGGGGTTGCAAAGAGTCAGACACGACTGAGTGCCTTTCACTTCACATTGAGACTTTATAATGTGCTAGACTCTGTTTTAGGGCTTCCCAGGTGGCAGTAGTGGTAAAGAACCTGCCTGCCAATGCAGGAGACATAAGAGACGTGGGTTCCATCCCTGGGTTGGGAAGATCCCTTGGGGGAGGGCATAGCAACGCACTCTGGTATTCTTGCCTGGAGAATCCCATGGACAGAGGAGCCTGGCAGGCTATGTATGGTCCATAGGGTCATAAAGACTTGGATGTGACTGAAGTGACTTGGCATGCACGCAGGCAAATTCTGTTTTAAATATAGGCTTACTTAATTCTCAAGACTCTTCTGTGAGATGTGTACATGCTGTATGTTTGAGAGGTAAAAAGTCTCCATTTTATTTGAATAGAAAGGAAAATTAAGATACAAAGAAATTAAATACCTACCATAAGATTACAGGTAGTGAGTGGCAGAGTGGAATTCAAATGGAGATTCCAAAAACACAGGCTCTTAATTTGTATCAAGTCTATAAACGATAACATTGAACGGTAATGATAAGTACGTGCTAAAATAAATGATAAAATGACAAATAGAGGACTAGGTAGGAAAAGAGATTTTGCATTAAGAGTAAATTCTTTACAGGTAATCTTTTTTACAGGTTATATTTTCCCTTTTATGTATGGATTCCAGCTCAGGTTTCTAGAATTCAACTGGGATAAAGCAAAAAGTTTCAGTTCAAACCTGAACTTCTCTCTTAAGATGAGTTTCAGAAATCAGATCTGGGCTCTCTCCCTTGTCTACAATTCATCTTAGACCTCCAGAGATAAACAGTAGCTGGAGCAGCAAGACGGCAACAACAAGTAGGACATAATAAATACTTAAACGTTTGAACCCTTGTGTCACCGGAAGGAAAAAAGAATCTTATCACATGGTCGAAATATCACGTCTGTGCATATATTCGCCTCAGCCCCAATATAATTCTTCTAAGACTGCCAAGTTCTAAGACCTAGAAATGGTGAGTCAATCCGGAGGGGAGAAAGGGTGAGGGGAGCGAAGATAAAAATAGAGATGTTGATTGCATTGTTACTAATTCCATTTAGCTCCAACAGCCCAGCCTGGTGAGTCAACAGCAGCAACAAGAAAACACAAGAAAGAAAGAAGCACGATGCTCTGTGGGCCAAGCAGACGGGGTGCAGGCGGATGCAAGCGGCCACATCAGTTAACTTCACGCCAGGAGGAGACCAACAGCACTGAGGCTGTGGTGTGACTTCAAAAACAAACAAGTGGGAAGTGCCAAGGGATAAAATGGGTTCAAATCGATGATCAGCAGTGGGGCTGACCCTCTGGTAAAATGCTGCCTTTTGTAAGAAGTCCCTGATTGTGGGGGATGGGGCCTGCAGACTGGGAGCCTCAGAGGCCAACTGACAGTGTTCAAACAGAGTATTGTTTTCTCTGGGGTATGAGGCTTACTGTGATTCCAGACATGTCGCCATGGCAGCGGTGGGGAAGGGAGAGAGGGATGGAGGAACAGATGGGGGTCACCAAGGTCCTAATTCTCATGCAAGGGCCCCATGCTCTCCCCTTTGCCCTTGAGGGGTCCAGTGGGGAGCTGCGTCTTCTCTCACTGCGCCATGCGGGCCAGTCCAGTTCCATTTAAGTGCTCTTTTTAAGTGCTTACTACCTATAGGTCTTTCACTTCTGATTAACATTAACTTCCATGAAAAACATCTTACCTATGCTTGGTTATGGAAAACTGAACCAAGAAAAAGACTTAGTATCCGCACTCTCAAAGTTTTTCTTTTCCTATTCCCAAACCTATAATGGAGAGATAGGTTAAAGATACCTAGTCATATCCATGGAACATAATGAATGAATGGATATGAATTTGACTGTGGTCCCCAAATGCTAATTTTATGTGTCAGTCTGAAAGAGTGAGGCAGTCCTTCAGCACCCTTAGAATTATGTGATGGCTTTCCTCTAGTTTCTTGCCTGTATATAACACTGCTAGGTTCAGCTTCCCCAGACATACCTATCTATATGATGTAACCCTGCCTACCTTCAATGGTGGCCCAAAATTATTGGCTCAGAATTCAAGATCTGTCCTGGATGGTCCCCATCCTACCTACTAATCTTCCTCTACCTCAAAGGTTTCCATGCTCCTGAAAGGGCATAAGAGGTAGAATGAATAAGTGGGTGAATACATAAGGGCTGGTGTTTCAGTTAGCCCTGGCAATCTGGGTCTTTTAGGACTAGTCTGATTTTCAATATTCTGTCCCAAGGTCACACTGCTTGATATTTTTGGTTCAGAAAACATGGCTGCACATATCTAAATATTCACATACTATTTTGTGTTTGCCTGATTTCAGCAAATATATATTAAGTGACTACTGTATGAGGTCATCTGGCTCGGCATCCATCAGAGGCATTTACAGATGAGTAACAATCTGATGGAGAAGAGAATCATAAATCACTGGCTAAAATGTAAGGCAGAATGAAATAAGAGATGAAGGCACCTATAAAAGTGCACAGGTATAGACAGGAAGGTCAGATCATTTCTGACTGAGGTAGTATCTGATTGGACCTGGAAAGTGAGAATGATCCTGGTGAGCAATGAAGGAGGGCGTTTTGGGCCATTTGGGGCCAAGGGAGCATCACTGGCTGAGGGTCCGACTCCTTGAAGTGTGTGGCTCACTCAGGGGAAAGAGAAAAGAATACTGTGCCTGCAGAGATGAGAGACATGGTGAGAGGAGAGAAAGCTGGAAAGATATCTGAGGTCAGATTATATATGACATAGTGAAAGTTGCTCAGTCATATCTGACTTTTTGTGACCCCATGGACTACACAGTCCATGGAATTCTCCAGGCCAGAATATTGGAGTGAGTAGCCTTTCCCTTCTCCAGGGTATCTTCCCAACCCAGGGATCAAACCCAGGTCTCCCACACTGGAGGTAGATTCTTTACCAACTGAGCTATCAGGAAAGTCCAGATTATATATAATCTTTGTTAAAAATGTTTATTGAAATATAGTTGATTTACAGTGTTGGGTTAATTTCTGCTGTACAGCAAAGTGATTCATATATATATGTATGTATATACACACACACACATACTATGCTTAGTCCCTCAGTCATGTCCAACCCTTTGCAACCCCATGGACTGTAGCCCACCAGGCTCCTCTGTCCATGGGGATTCTCCAGGCAAGAATACTAGAGTGGGTTGCCATGCCCTCTTCCAGAGGATCTTCCTAACCCAGGGGTCGAACCCAGGACTCCCACATTGCAGGTGGATTCTTTACCCTCGGAGCCACAGGGAAGCTCAAGAATACTAGAGTGGGTAGCCTATCCCTTCTCCAGGGGAACTTCCCAACCCATGAATCGAACTGGGGTCTCCTGCATTGCAGGCGGATTCTTTACCAGCTGAACTACCAGGGAAGCCCATATATATATATACACACATATACATACGCATATATATATATATATATGTATACACACACATATATATGTATACGCACATATATATATTCTTTTTCATATTCTTTTCCATTATGGCTCATCACAGGATATTGAATATAGTCCTCTGTCACATTATATATAATCTTGCAATCTTGAATGCAAGGCTAAGGAGCTAGTATTTTGTACCATGGGTAATAGGGTTCCAATTGCCTCCTCTATGCTGCCTTCATATGATAATTTTTTCTCTGGTTTGGCTTAGGGTAAACAGGTGTGTTGTCTACAGTCCTTTGGACAGATTTGCATGGCTAATCCTCCATTTGCCTTTTGGAGTAGTTAGGGTATTTTTTTTTTTCCCAATTGGGCTACACTACCAACAGGTTAGGGATCACAGGCAGTAATCATAAATTTATTTTCTCAACACCTAAGGGTTCTCAGAGATATGATTAATTGTGAAAGCCAGATGAGCCCAAATATCTAGATATAATTGGGTAGCTTTTTTACAAATTCTTGACTCAGATTTTTCTCCATGCTAACCCTGCTGCTGCTGCTAAGTCGCTTCAGTCGTGTCCGACTCTGCACAACCCCATAGATGGCAGCCCACCAGGCTCCCCGTCCCTGGTATTCCCCAGGCAAGAACACTGGAGTAGGTTGCCATTTCCTTCTCCAATGCATGAAAGTGAGAAGTGAAAGTGAAGTCGCTCAGTCATGTCCGACTCTTAGTGACCCCATGGACTGCAGCCTTCCAGGCTCCTCCGTCCATGGGATTTTCCAGGCAAGAGTACTGGAGTGGAGTGCCATTGCCTTCTCCGATGCTAACCCTACCAAGAAGCAAAGACTTTCTTCACTTTGTTCTGAATGGTTGGTTTACATTTGGTCTAAACTGGGAGACACACAGAGTCCTCCTCTATAGCTGTTTTCTCATGTGTTGAAGAACCTGTTCATTTTCTTCTGCTCTGACACGTCTANTCTCCGATGCTAACCCTACCAAGATGCAAAGACTTTCTTCACTTAGTTCTGAATGGTTGGTTTACATTTGGTCTAAACTGGGAGACACACAGAGTCCTCCTCTATAGCTGTTTTCTCATGTGTTGAAGAACCTGTTCATTTTCTTCTGCTCTGACACGTCTAGTGAGATAGGATTTTGATAACTTGGGCTTTCTCATTTGGTCAGTGGTGCCGTGCTCAGCACTCCAATACTCAAACTTTCTCTCTCTCTTTCACCTCGAGGATAATGGAGAAACTGCCCTCTTTCCACCCATCTGACTGCCACACGAGAAGGCGGCGTGTTTGACTCTATGTGTTCGCTGTAGAGCTCCACTTGCCATTTTTCAGGTCAGGAAACAGTTTCTCAGCCACTTCACAGACTTATCTGAAGGACCCAGCAATGAAGCAACTGTCATACACATGGCACAGAGATCTCCACTTCTTTGAAAGAGGCTGCTTTTGAAGGAATGCAAGATTGCAAAAACATTACTCAAGTCAAAGTCACTCAGCCGTGTCCGACTCTTGCGACCCCGTGGACTGCAGCCCGCAAGGTTCCTCTGTCCATAGGATTCTCCAGGCAAGAATACTGGAGTAGGTGCCATTTCCTTCTCCAAAGGTGATCAGCTTAAGTCAGGTTTAGCTTTGATCAAATGTAACTTCAGGTTAAATGTGTTTTAAAGAAAAGAAAAAGTTGATGGACTGCAGCACCCCAGGCTTCCCTGTCCTTCACCATCTCCCTCCTGGAGCTTGCTCAAACTCATGTCCATTGAGTCGGTGATGCCATCCAACCATCTCATCCTCTGTCATCCCCTTGTCCTCCTGCCCTCAATCTTTCCCAGCATCAGGGTCTTTTCTAATGAGCTGGCTCTTCACATCAGGTGGCCAAAGTATTGGAGTTTCAGCTTCAGCATCAGTCCTTTCAAATGAATATTCAGAACTGATTTCCTTTACGATTGACTGGTTTGATCTCCTTGCAGTCCAAGGGACTCTCAAGAGTCTTGTCCAACACCACAGCTCAAAAGCATCAGTTCTTTGGCGTTCAACCTTCTTTATGGTCCAACTCTCACATTCATACATAACTACTAGAAACACCATAGCTTTGACTAGACGGATCTTTGTCGGCAAAGGAATGTCTCTGCTTTTTAAAATGCTGTCTAGGTTTGTCATAGCTTTTCTTCCAAGGAGCAAGTGTCTTTTAATTTCATGGTTGCAGTCACCATCTGCAGTGATTTTGGAGTCCAATAAAATAAAGTCTGTCACTGTTTTCATTGTTTCCCCATCTATTTGCCATGAAGTGATGGGAACGGATGCCATGATCTTCGTTTTTTGAATGTTGATTGTTAAGCCAGCTTTTAAGCCAGTTTTATATTCTTATTTCATTTATTATATTATGGCCACTTCTTCATGTTATTAAACATTCTTCTAAAACAACAGCTTTGAAATATTCTTTCAGTTGAATGTATCATAATTTTTAAAACCAGTCCTCTGCTTTTGGTCATACTTCTCCAATTTTCATCACTATAAATAATGCTGCAGTGAACATCCTTATATATAGAAGTACAATTGCTGGTTCAGGGGACAGGAGTACAACTCATTCCAGTACTCTTGCCTGGAGAGAATTCCACGGATGGAGGAGACTAGTGGGCCACAGTCCATGGGGTCACAAAGAGTCAGACACGACCGAGCGACTAACACTTCACGACATCCTGCTAATGGGCTTCCCAGGTGGTAAGGAATCCACTTGCCAATGCAGAAGACCCAAGAGACTCAGGTTCCATCTCTGGTCTGGGACGATCTCCTGGAGTAGAAATGGCACCCCATTCCAGTATTCTTGCCTGGAAAATGCCATGAGCAGAGGGGCCTGGTGGGCTAAGTCCATGGGGTCGCAAAGTCAGACATGACTGAGAGACTGAGCGCGTACGCACTACACACTGTGAGCGTGTTCCGTTCCCAATTCCCACGTGTCAGATATTTGGTGACACTGCTTGAACAGGCCTATGAGAGAACCCACTGTCAAACTGACTGGAAGCAGCAACCTCTGTTATCTGAGTAAATCTACTGTTATCATTATAGGAAGGCATTCTTTTGTTTGCTTGCCTGTAGCTGATCACTGAGTTTCAGATTCATTAATTAGATGAACTGTCTGTTGCAAAGGTTTTCAGACATATGTATTAGGCAATAAGATAATCTAAGTAAGCGGGGCCCAGCTGCAGGGCATGTCCTTCTACCACACACCAATCAGGAGAACAGAAAGGTCAGAGAATTTGGCCTTGTCTGTTAGAACCCTTTCTAAGTTAGAACCCACCTTTCTGAGTTCAAAGCCTGACTGTGTACNTATGTATTAGGCAATAAGATAATCTAAGTAAGCGGGGCCCAGCTGCAGGGCATGTCCTTCTACCACACACCAATCAGGAGAACAGAAAGGTCAGAGAATTTGGCCTTGTCTGTTAGAACCCTTTCTAAGTTAGAACCCACCTTTCTGAGTTCAAAGCCTGACTGTGTACCCGGTAGCTGGATACCTGAGTCCGGCTCATTTTCCTCATCTCTGTAAGGTGGATAACAGTGCCTAAATTCAAAAGCTTCATGAGGATTAAGTGGGATAAAATACTTATCCCAGTACCAGCTGAATTGCAAGCATCCAGGAGATACTTATTTTTCAAAATTATTAATTCTGTGTTCACAACTACCTATGGAACTTCAGTATTTGGAAATAGATAGAACCAGAAATAAACTATCTATCTGGGACCCAAAGTTTCTAAAGTTCACACAGCTTCCTTTCTTTTTTAAAAATTGTATTTGTTTATTTTTTGGCTGTGTTGGGTCTTTACTGCTGTGCAGGCTCTTCACTAGTTGTGGCAAGCGGGGGCTACTCTGTAGTTGCGGTGCTCCGGCTTCTCATTGCAGAGGCTTCTCTTGTTGAGCAGCAGAGCCTCTGGGGCACACAGGCTTCAGCAGTTGCAGTTCCTGGGTTCTAGGGCACAGGCTCAGTAGTTGTGGCACATGGGCTTAGTTGCTCTGCAGCACGTAGGATCTTTCCGGTTCAGGGATCAAACCGTGTCTCCTTCATTGGCAGGTGGATTCTCTACCACTGAGCCACCAGGGAAGGCCCCCACAGCTCTCTTTGTCCTTTGTAAGGCAGCTGAAAGTCAGGCCATCATCACCAGCATCATCATTGAGGAGCCAAAGGGAGTGGGGGCCCTANAACTGAGTGACTTCACTTTCACTTTTCACTTTCATGCATTGGAGAAGGAAATGGCAACCCACTCCAGTGTTCTTGCCTGGAGAATCCCAGGGACAGAGGAGCCTGGTAGGAGGCTGTCTATGGGGTTGCACAGAGTCGGACACGACTGAAGCGACTTAGCAGCAGCAGCGGGGGGGTGGGGGGGGGTGGAGCTGGGATCCAGAAAGTAGAGATTAAGAGTTGGGCAAAGAGCACTTCAGGGCATGCACACTTGTCCTTAATGTACCTGAGTCTGGTCCATTTTGAAGTAGAATGTCCTTTGTGAAGGCTGAGCTGTGTTGAGCTCCTCACATTCGCCATGGTGAGCAATTAGGGAGAGTGACTAAGATACAGAGTTTGTGCAGCAGCTTTGGCTAGACTGGTCCCATCAGAGACATGCTCCTGTGGCGCTTACAGGCAGAGGGAAAAGGGGTCGGTTAGTTGGAATTCACTGTGGCAGTCCTGAGTATCTCTTTGGCATCATGAATTTACCCCAGCATTTGGCTGGCATTGACCCAGCCAAAGAGCTGGAGTGGCAGCCGAAGTGTAACTGCAGCAGGCAGAGAGTCCTACTTTTCCTGTGGTGTATTCAAGCAGGACAAGCCAGTGGGGCTTGGAGGCTGAATAGCTTGCTTTGCTCAAATGTAGCACTTTCCCTGCCTAAGGCAACACACCACTTGTGTGGGAGGTGGTAGGTGCACTCATGGGGTAATAACTGGGGAAATGTTTGTAATCAGCCTCTTCAGAGGTGGCAGGGGTGATCTGCTGCTAACGGACCACTCACTGTCACTTACTTGCCCCACCACAAGAAGGCAGACACAGGTCTGGCCACCCAGAAGTCTTCTTCTTCTTAAATCTCTCTTATCATCTTTATGGTCAATTAATTTTGGGAGAAAACTCTTGAGAGTAGGTTACCAGAGAAAAGGCGTTGGAGGAGAGGTGCTGGGCCTGCTGAATCACTGACCTCTATAGGTTGCTGGGGACTTCCTGAGTTTCTTTAGGTCCACACTTAATGTCCTTGGGCCCTTAAGAGGAGTTTGCCTTGTTCTTTAACCTTTGCCATCCAATGCTAGACTGGGATACATCCCATCACCTTTTGCTCATTCTTGCTTGTTGAGTTTCAGACTCAAACTGCTGGAGCCGCATGCAGGGAAGGCAGTTCCCGAAAGGTAGCACCTTCTCTTATGTTCTATGGGCAACAGGAGTGGGGTCTATATGGGACACACTAGCGTCTCGCTCAACTTTCACTTCTAGAGCAAGCAGCCTATTCCACAGCCCCCTCCCCAGGGAACTTGGTGCATATCATTTTGCCTGTCTTTCTTTCTTCCCCTTTCCTGCCTGCCTTCCTCCTTCCTTCCTTTCTCTCTCGCTTTCCTTCCTTCTTTCTTTAAAAAAAATTGTTTATTTATTAGGTCTTAGATGTGGCATGCAGGATCTTTGGTTGAGGCATATGGGATCTAGTTCCCTGACCAGGGATGCAACCCAGGCCCCCTGCATTGGGAGCATGGAGTCTTGGCCACTGACCCACCAGGAAAGGCCCGTCCTTTCTTTCTTTCTTCCTCGCTTCCTTTCTTTCCTTCTTTCTTCACTGTTTGGACCAGAAGTGGGCACCTGACTCAAGAATGACCCTACCGAGACTGGCACTGAGGGCCTGGCCTAAGGGTGGCCTTGGTGATCAGCCAGACCAAGCAGACTGTGCCTTCTGGAATTTGGACTAGAGAATGTTGAGCGGCTTTGTCAATTGGTCATTCAAGCGGCATGGGACACCGTGAGAGGTAATGTGATGCATGAGAAACAGAAATGGAGAGAGTAGCAGGGTTCCAGAGAAATCTCACTTCCTGATGACTTTCAATTTCCACTTCCTCCAACTTCCTCCTCTCACTTTTTAATTATTTTTTATTGTGGAAGTTCTCGAACATATGCAGAATTAAAGACAATAGCTTAATAAACCCCATGTACCCATCACCCAGCTTAAGCAATTATGGCTGATCTTGTCTCATTTAATTCCCACCCACTTCTTCCTCCCATCTCCTGGAGCACTAAAAGCAAAATAGGTTTATTGAGTTATAATTTACAAACTATAGAATTTACTCATTTAAAAAAATTTACCCATTTGAAGTGTAAAACTGAATGGCTTCTAGTCAATATACAAAGTTGTAAACTATCAATAACCACATCCAGTTTTAGAACATTTTTTATCACCCCCAAAGAGATTCCTTGTGCTCATTTTCCTGAACTTTCTTTCTCACCCTGAGCACTCTGCAACTACCAGTTTGCTTTCTGTCTCTATAGATTTGTGTTTTTAGGACATTTTATATAAATGGAATCATGCAGTATGCAGCTTTTGCTTCTAGCTTTCTACATGTGGCATAATGTTTTTGAAGCTGTGGCGTATATCAGCTGTTCATACATTTTAAATTGCTGAATAGTATTCCATTGTAGGGATTGGGGGCAGGAGGAGAAGGGGACGACAGAGGATGAGATGGCTGGGTGACATCACCAACTTGATGGAGGTGAGTTTGGGTAAACTCTGGGAGTTGGTGATGGACAGGGAGGCCTGGCGTTCTGTGATTCATGGGGTTGCAAAGAGTCGGACACGACTGAGTGACTGAACTGAATTGATCCCATCGTATGGACATACCACATTTTGCTTCTCCATTTACCACCTGATGGGCATTTGAGTTGTTTCTACTTTTTGTCTGTTATGAATAATACTGTTATAAATATTCGCCCCAGAACATTTTGAAGCCAATCTCAGATATTATCATTTCATCTGTAAATACTTGGATATGTATCTCTAGATCAAGCATGGGAGTCTTAAAAAAAAAAGTCTTTTAAGACACATCACCATTACCACATGTAGACTGATTAATAATAATTCTTTAATACGATAGCTCTCCAATGAGATTAAAATTTCCAATCATCTCTCAGATGCTATGGGATTTTGTTAGTTATATATTTTGTTAGAATCAGGTTCTAATTATTATCTACATACTGCAATTGCTTGATATGTATTTAAAATTTTTCAAATGACTTTTTTGGGCCATGCTGTGCAGCATGTGAGAATCTTAGTTCCTTGACCAGGGATCAAACTCATGCCTGCTGCTTTGGAGTCTTAACCATTGGACTGCTAGGGAATCCCCTATTTAAGCTGTTTAATCTGCAGCTTTCCCCATATCTTCTCCCCTTCTTGTTCTCCAATTTATTTGTTGAAGAAATGAGATCATTCATTATGTAGAGTTTCCAGGAGCCTGGATATTGCTGATTGCATCCCCATGATGTCTTCTAACATGTTCCTCTGTCCTCTGTTTTTCCTGTAAATGGGTAGCTGGATTGATGTTTGATCAGACTCACATTTGCCTTTCAGCAAGACTTCCACAGAGATGGTGTCATGTGCCTCTGTTAGGAGATGCATGTTGTGTGGTCATCTCACTCTTTGTGATGTTAGCAGCCACTGGGGATTATTAACTAGAATGAATCCTGAATGACATTCTCCTTGTCCTTTTCACTTCAAAGTACCTAGCTAGCTTGAGGAACTCATTTTCAAGCTGAGGCAGCATGGCGGGGTGTATCTGGAAACTCTGAAGCTTCTGCAAGTGTGTGCATTTTGAAAAGAGCTGCTTGGGTGGCGTACCTGGTCTAGCAAGAAGTGCTAACTATTCGGGCCTTCCTCTGTGTCTTATTTTGAGCTGCCATAATGAAAAACAATTAAACAGCAGAAATTACTTTCTCATGGTTCTGGAGGCTGGGAAGTCCAAGATCAAGGCAGCAGTAGATTCAGTGTCTGGTGCAGAGACTGCTCTCTTTTCACTGTGTCCTCACGTGGTAGAAGGAATGCGACTGCTCTCTGGGGTCTTTTATCAGGGCACTAACCTCTGTGACCTGAGCGTCTCCCCAAGTCCCTACCTCCCAGCACCATTACAATGGGGGTTAGGATTCTGACATATGCATCTGGGGGGAGGGACACAAATATTCAGTGCATAGCACTTCATCTCTCAAGTTATTGGGTTCTGTATATACATACTGGGACTTCCCTGGTGGCTCAGATAGTAAAGAATCTGCCTGCAATGCAGGAGATGCGGGTTCCATCCCTGGGTCGGGAATATCCCCTGGAGAAGGAAAATGGCAACCCACTCCAGTATTCTTGCCAGGGAAATCCCATGGACAGAGAAGACTGGTGGGTTACAGTCCCTGGGGTCGCAGAAAGTTGGACACGACTGAGCGACTGATTACACACAACGTGCACACTGCCTTGCTGCGTTCCCAGTTTCCAGCATCCCGCCATTCTACCTTTTTCATCAAGTTTCCTTATCAATTCTTGCTTCCTCCTCCTCACTGCCCATCTTTCCATTTCTTATCAGTAACAGCCTGTTTGGGTACTGCCTTATGAGAGAGAGGGAGAGATATCCAGCCCAACACATCTGATTGCTACACAGCACTCTACTTTAAGTGCCTTACTAGCAAATGGTGGAGAAGATGGGAATTGGCCAGACAGTGGTGTCTATTAATATTCATTTGTATTTTGGTTTTCTATAGCATAGACGAGTACCTGTTATCAAAATACAGCTGTGAAAGAAAGATGAAACAGGGATCCAAGCAAGAAGAGAGGACACAGTGAACATTACATCATGCCAAGGAAATAATTCACCTTTTCACCATAACTGTTGTCTTTTTATAAACTCTACCTATCAGCAGGCATCAGTGTTTCAAATAAACAAACCCCCAAACTAGATGAAAAAGCAGACAGGGCCACCTTGTTTAATTGGTGGAAAGTGATACATGCTGTGAGCAGAGATGCGGCCCTAATTCAATTTCCCAAGTCCCCAAGAGCTACTGCTTGTCCAGTGCTGACATGGCCTTTGCCTCCATGGTTCTTGCCAGCTCTCTGTGGAGAAAGACACACACAAGAGAATCAGAGAACAGGAGATGGAAACAAGCAAGTCGTTACAGGGTCGCTCCTACATTAAGTACTAGGAGGAGATCAGAGACAGAAATTAATGTGGGCTGAAAAAGCTTCTGGAAGGAGGTAAGATCCTGGCATCAGTAGTTTATGCCAATGTGTTTAGTGATACCTCTGGCCCACTTGTTGGATGCTTTTCCATTCTGTGTCCAGAAAGCAGGTCTTGCAAATGTTGGCAAGAAGCCAGGCCTGAGAGTCTAAAGGACTCTAGGTGTCTGGGGCTACTATGGCTCCTGGTGTGGGCGATCACTTCCTAACTCAAATGGGGAAGGTTTACTTCAGCCAGTCTGAGATACCGCATTCAAAGGACACCGAGGAAGGTTGGGGGGTTATTTCCAAGTGAAAAGGAATTAAGAGCCTGAGTTATTTTTATAAACTCATATGCATACTTTTTAGCTCCAGTATTTCTTGCTGGATTGAAGAATTGTGTAAGCAGTCATTTGGCCAGCTGTGTTCCCCATCAGGGAAGCGGTGTGGACGGTGAAAAGAACACGGTTTTTGTGTGAACTTGAACAGATCCTATACCCCTTCTGAGCTGCAGTTTCTGCCTCTGTAAAGTGAGGCTGAGAATGCCTCCTGGGATAGTTTTGAGGATTAAATAGAATGATTGGTGTGCAAGTGCTCAGAGCGACAGTGGGAAGTACAATAGTAGGTGCTTTTCGGATGACTGTGATGCAGTCCTCAGCGGATGCCCCCTTGGTGGGTGGCACCTGGCATCTCTCAGGTGGGGTACATTCCTCAGGACAGAGCCAGTGCTAAGGGATTTGCAAGGTGTGGCAGGATGGGGTCTAATGGCAATTGCTCATTCTCAGCTGTTTAAAAATGACATTTGCTTGAGCTCCTGTGGGTGTTATGGATGCTTCCCCCTCTTTCATTTGCGTTTTGCCAGCTTGTTAGCACGGAGAAGGCAATGGCACCCCACTCCAGTACTCTTGCCTGAAGAATCCCATGGACAGAGGAGCCTGGTGGGCTGCAGTCCATAGGGTCGCTAAGAGTTGGACTTCACTTTCACTTTTCACTTTTATGCATTGGAGAAGGAAATGGCAACCCACTCCAGTGTTCTTGCCTGGAGGATCCTGGGGACGGGAGAGCCTGGTGGGCTGCCGTCTTTGGGGTCGCACAGGGTCGGATACGACTGAAGCGACTTAGCAGCAGCAGCAGCTTGTTAGCAGATGTTATCTGATCCGATGTTTCCGAGAAGCGCAGGCCTCTCACTGTGGGCTGCAGAGGGAGGCCCAGGGCCGCGCGCTACCGGGGGCGTGGGTGGAGGGGGAGGTGGTTCAGGCGGACGGGCGGGCAGGTGAAGCCTCGCTTCCGTCCCTCGCCTCCCAGAGGCCCCTAAGTCCGCGGCGAAAGCGAGCTGTGCGCCCGGCGCCCTCTGGTGCCGCGGAGCTGTCACTGCGGGAGTGCCCGAGCCCCCAGCCCGCTCGGATCACCGAGAACGATAGCGAAGACCCCTGGCACCGCCGCGCGCCTCCATCTCCAGTCCCCGGGGTCCTGGGTCCCCCTGGACCCCAGGATGCAGGCCTAGGGGGCGGCGCTCCGGGTCTTTTATTTCTTTAGCAAAACTGTGCCTAAAACGGGGCGCTCGGCCTTGGCCCCGAGGGCAGCTTCTGCAGTAGCTTGCAGCCCGGGTCCCTGCCGTGCCCTCTTGGGACCGCGGTGCCTGCCAGGCTCAGATACTGCCACTTCTAGCCCCCATTCCGCAGCGCCCTGGAGACTGCCATCTGCTTCCCTCGCCACTATTTACGTTTGGGGAAGCACTCCGAGGAGAAAGGGGGGCTTCTCTCTGGTACCCTGTTGGGAACCACACGTAATGTGCAGCCCCAGGAAGATGCTCGCGGGTCCATGGAGCGCAGGCGCTGCGGGTTAGAAAACCCTGAGTTTGATCAGACGTAGAAATGGATTTTCACCCCTGCGCAGCTTCAGTCTATGTTTCAACAGACTATTAAAGAAAACTGGGTTTCACAAAGGGAAATAAATTTGCGAGGGCCTGCTGTGCCGAAATGTGGGTTGCTATCAGCACCCGGCGTTTAATGAGGACTGAATTATCATTAATACATGGACGAAATTTATAGTGCATCATTAATACTTTTGAAGGACAACATTCCAGGCGTCGTCTCCCTCTTCCTTCTGAAAAAATATGGATGGGCTTCAAAATGTGTGTCTGGATCGCCTGAGCGTTTAGAACTGCAGTCTAATAATTGTCATTCATTTCTGGGTTTGGCCATAGGGCTTGTAACACCGGCCTTCATTTCGCCCTTGCTTGGTGTTCTTAATGCTACCAAGATTCCTCTCTGCTCCCTTGTAATGAATTGTATTATTGAATAGCAGAGCCTGAGAGGCTATGTATTCATCCCTTCAAATGTTAAAATGTTTTTAACGGTAAAAGTAAGAAGAAGAATTACTATTGTCTCAATTATGGCATTATCTTCTCTTACTTGAGTTCCCCCTCCTTGCACCTCCCCTCTTCTTTTGTATAAACTCGGCAGGACAGGTTTATCACAAGTAGAATGTTCCAATTCAGTACCCATCACCAAATGTGTTTCTGTGAAAGGCAGATCTGTAAGAGGTTGGAGAGAGAAAATGATAAGAGAAATACAATTGCAAGAAACAATTGCATGTCACTTTTAAGAAAACCCAAGGCTTGCAGAAGCACTGCCATTGTGTGGGCCTTCTTAAATGTACATTTTTCTTCTTCTTTTTTCCTCCTTACCTATCCTCTCTATTTTTAATTTTATTGTTGCACACATACAAAGTTCAAAGTTCAAACTTGATTTCTTCTGCCAGTGTTCAACTGCTTGCTTTTCTCTGTAACTGTGCAACCTCCCTGCAAGGGGAAAATCAGGGAAGGCATAGCAGGAAAAATACTGAAGGCCACTTCCACTGCTCAGGACTTAGTATAGGTCTGTACACCTTGGGTTTAGAAGGATGTGTGCTGCACCGCCAAGAGAAGGTGGCAGAGAGCCCCAGGGGCCTTGGTCTTTTTGTTTTGTTTACTGAGTCT
>SJYA01003353.1:975457-1011833 GCA_006410615.1 Neotragus moschatus | reverse complement strand
GTGGGGGGGGGGTGTATCTGCTATTCCCGCTAAGAGTGAGGATACGTGCAGTGGCCCAGCATGGTTCTGGAGAAGATCCGAATCATGGGAACAAAAACCTGGAAGCACACAATAAGCTCCTGGTCCAATTTGTACTCGAATACAGTCCTTTGATTTTTAGAAATTATTCACCACATATTACTCATTGCCAGAGTATGAATGAACACAGTTGAACAGGTAACAGAATGGCTGACGTTCTTGCCTTTTACTGGTGCTTAAAACAAATCAAAACAAAGGGAACCCTCTAAGTGCATGAACGGGAGAATCTATGGAGAAAAACTGGCCAAAGAGGCCTTCTGAAGCCAACAAAAAGAGGTGCGATAAAAGACTCTGATAATGCCATAACTCCTGCCATGGAGGCAGTCGTGTCCCTGAAAACTTGGCATTGCCACGGTCCCTGCAAGCCAAGCAGCTGCACCACTTTCACACTCTACTCTCACTGGGGCAGAGCTGCCACATTAAAAAAAAAAAAAAAAAAACACAAAATCTTGTTGTTTATGCACACAGGGTCACTTCGGTTCTGTCTGACTCTTTGTGACCCTGTAGACTCTGGCCTGCCAAGCTTCTCTGTCAGAGAGGGAGTTTTCCAGGCGAGAATACTGGAGAGCGTTAGCCAGTACTGGTTGCCATATCTTTCTAGAGCACTATATTTCCTGCTTCCCTGGCTGCCAACCCACCTGAGTACCTGGTGCTGCCAGAACTTTTGCGATCCACGCAGCTCCACCACTTCCACACGTGATCCTAACAGGGGCAAACCCAAGCCCTTCAGGGCAGCCTCAGGTGCTAAACCCCAGTGGACAACCCACACGTAGATGTGGAAATAAAACCACAATTGAAACCCAGGGGCAGTGTGGCTAAGGAAGAAGAACCAAAACCTTCCCACCAGTTGTACAATCTGCAGATTAAATCCACACCGTCAACTAAGCTGACTCTGTGTCTATGGAATATATCAAAGGATATTGAGAGCTTCCACAAAAGAAAATGCACTAGCTCTGATAGCTGTGGACATTGGAGGCAAGAACCCACAGGAGTAGGACCAGATTAGAATCTGAGCCGTCCCCATAGTAGGTTCAGAGATCAGTACAGTGTTGGAGGCATCCTAGGGAGGTAAGGTGAACTGTGATTCCCAACACGGGAAAGGACTCTGATAGCAATGACTCAAGAAAAACATTTATCATTCATATTTTTTGAATTGTTCTATAGATTCTTATGGATTTTTTATGTTTTGTTTTCTTTTTCTCCCCCTCTCTTGTAGTTGTCGATTTTATTGATACTAAGAAATCCAGTTAAGCTTTTGACGTTCTTTTTTTTTCTGCAGTCACATTTTTTATTGTAGTCATAAACCTCTGCCTTTATGTTGGCTTTAACTGTGGAGTTTTCCTCTTTTTTTCCAATTTTTTTAATTTTAATTTTTACACCTATTATAATTTTTCAACATTTATTCCCTTGTTTCCTTTCCTAATGTTCTTTTTGCCTTGCAGTTAATCTTTAATGTATATATATATCCACTTCATCTACCTCTATTTAACTTTGCATATCTATTCTTTCTTTCTTTTCTTTCTTATCTTTCCTCTCAACATATTTGTTGGTTTTGTTTTCATTGATTTATTCCACACTTGGCACCTTGCTTTTGTTTTGTTTTCCAGTCTCTGCTGAAGTTAGTTTTGTTCTTAACAGAGAAATATAATTTTTGATTTCCTTGGTTCACCGGATCAATCTACTGTACTTTATTTTTGTTGGACTGTTTTCACTTTGCTCATGGGTGTATATGCATATGTGTATATTCCATTATCTTAATTATTGTCTGCCTGATTTTGTAGCTGCCATTTGTCAAAAGATCACCTTTGGTTTCTCCTTTTTGGATATTTGTTTTACTCTCCCTTAATGCCAAATTAAAGCATTTGTAGAATCTTCATTCCTAACAGGAGTTACAGCCCTAAGCCTTTGGAATGGGAGCACTGACTCCAAGACCCTAAGCTACGAGAGAACTAACCCTAGGGTGTATCAAATAGTGAGAACTCACACAAAGGAAACCACTTGAATACAAGACCTGGCATCACCCAACCACCAATAGCACCCTGTGCAGGATGCCTCATCTAAACAACAAAGAAAACAGAAATACAAACCCAATCATCATCAGACAAGAGTTCCACCTCACTCAGCCTTGCCCATCAGAGGAAAAGCAAACAAAAAAGAAAAACTCAGCTCAAATCTCACCTTATACGAAGCTCACACAAACGACTGGACTAACCTTTGGAGGGCAGAAACCAAAAGGTAGAAAGAATTCAACCTNAAAAAAAAAAAAAAAAAACACAAAATCTTGTTGTTTATGCACACAGGGTCACTTCGGTTCTGTCTGACTCTTTGTGACCCTGTAGACTCTGGCCTGCCAAGCTTCTCTGTCAGAGAGGGAGTTTTCCAGGCGAGAATACTGGAGAGCGTTAGCCAGTACTGGTTGCCATATCTTTCTAGAGCACTATATTTCCTGCTTCCCTGGCTGCCAACCCACCTGAGTACCTGGTGCTGCCAGAACTTTTGCGATCCACGCAGCTCCACCACTTCCACACGTGATCCTAACAGGGGCAAACCCAAGCCCTTCAGGGCAGCCTCAGGTGCTAAACCCCAGTGGACAACCCACACGTAGATGTGGAAATAAAACCACAATTGAAACCCAGGGGCAGTGTGGCTAAGGAAGAAGAACCAAAACCTTCCCACCAGTTGTACAATCTGCAGATTAAATCCACACCGTCAACTAAGCTGACTCTGTGTCTATGGAATATATCAAAGGATATTGAGAGCTTCCACAAAAGAAAATGCACTAGCTCTGATAGCTGTGGACATTGGAGGCAAGAACCCACAGGAGTAGGACCAGATTAGAATCTGAGCCGTCCCCATAGTAGGTTCAGAGATCAGTACAGTGTTGGAGGCATCCTAGGGAGGTAAGGTGAACTGTGATTCCCAACACGGGAAAGGACTCTGATAGCAATGACTCAAGAAAAACATTTATCATTCATATTTTTTGAATTGTTCTATAGATTCTTATGGATTTTTTATGTTTTGTTTTCTTTTTCTCCCCCTCTCTTGTAGTTGTCGATTTTATTGATACTAAGAAATCCAGTTAAGCTTTTGACGTTCTTTTTTTTTCTGCAGTCACATTTTTTATTGTAGTCATAAACCTCTGCCTTTATGTTGGCTTTAACTGTGGAGTTTTCCTCTTTTTTTCCAATTTTTTTAATTTTAATTTTTACACCTATTATAATTTTTCAACATTTATTCCCTTGTTTCCTTTCCTAATGTTCTTTTTGCCTTGCAGTTAATCTTTAATGTATATATATATCCACTTCATCTACCTCTATTTAACTTTGCATATCTATTCTTTCTTTCTTTTCTTTCTTATCTTTCCTCTCAACATATTTGTTGGTTTTGTTTTCATTGATTTATTCCACACTTGGCACCTTGCTTTTGTTTTGTTTTCCAGTCTCTGCTGAAGTTAGTTTTGTTCTTAACAGAGAAATATAATTTTTGATTTCCTTGGTTCACCGGATCAATCTACTGTACTTTATTTTTGTTGGACTGTTTTCACTTTGCTCATGGGTGTATATGCATATGTGTATATTCCATTATCTTAATTATTGTCTGCCTGATTTTGTAGCTGCCATTTGTCAAAAGATCACCTTTGGTTTCTCCTTTTTGGATATTTGTTTTACTCTCCCTTAATGCCAAATTAAAGCATTTGTAGAATCTTCATTCCTAACAGGAGTTACAGCCCTAAGCCTTTGGAATGGGAGCACTGACTCCAAGACCCTAAGCTACGAGAGAACTAACCCTAGGGTGTATCAAATAGTGAGAACTCACACAAAGGAAACCACTTGAATACAAGACCTGGCATCACCCAACCACCAATAGCACCCTGTGCAGGATGCCTCATCTAAACAACAAAGAAAACAGAAATACAAACCCAATCATCATCAGACAAGAGTTCCACCTCACTCAGCCTTGCCCATCAGAGGAAAAGCAAACAAAAAAGAAAAACTCAGCTCAAATCTCACCTTATACGAAGCTCACACAAACGACTGGACTAACCTTTGGAGGGCAGAAACCAAAAGGTAGAAAGAATTCAACCTTCTTTAAAAAGAATTCAACTTTCCTTGAAGCCTGCAAAAAGGAAACTTCAAACATAATAACTTAAAAAAATGTGAAAAGGCAAAGAAACACTGCACAAGTGAAGGAATAAACTAGAAAAACAGAAGTCCAAATAATTAAAGAGGAAACAGGAAAATTACCTGAAAAATAATTCAGAATAATGATAGTAAGATGATCAAAAACCTTGAAAACAAAATGGAGTAAATTCAAGAATCAATTAACAAAGACCTGGAAGAATTAAAGAATAAGCATACAGAGACAATACAATTACTGAAATTAAAAATACTCTAGAAGAGTCAATAGCAGACTATCTGAAACAGAAGAACAGATCAGTGATCTGGAAGATCAAATTGTAGAAATAACTTCTGAAGAGAAGAATAAAGTAAAAAGAATAAAAAGAGCTGAGGACAGTCTCGGAGACCTCTGGGACCATATCAAATGCACCAACATTCGAATTATAGGGGTCCCAGAAGAAGAAGAGGAAAACAAAGGGTATGAGAATATTTTTGAAGAGAATATAGTCAAAAATGTCCCCAACATGGAAAAGGAAATAGTCAATCAAGTCCAAGAGGCACAAAGACTCCCATAGAGGATAAACCCAAGGAGAAACATGCCAAGACACATACTAATCCAACTAACACAGACTAAACACAAAGAAAGAATATTGAAAACAGCAAGGGAGAAGCAACAAGTAACATACAAGGGAAACCCCCTACACTTCACAGCTGATCTTTCAGTAGAAATTCTGTAGGCCAGAAGGGAATGAGAGGATATATTTAAAGTACTGAAAGGGAGAAATCTACTACCAAGATTGTGGTATCCAGAAAGCATCTCACTCAAAATTGATGGTGAAATAAAAAGTTTTTCAGACAAACGAAAGTTAAGGGAATTCAGTGCCACCAAACCAGCTTTACAACAAATGTTTAAGGGACTTATATAGTCAAGAAATACAACAGAAGGAAAAAGATCTAGAAAATCAACCCCAAATAATTAAAATAATGGCAATAGGTACATATATAACAACAATTACTTTAAATGTAAAAGGATTAAAAGCTCCAACCAAAAGACACAGACTGGCTGAATGGATACAAAGAGAAGACCCATATATATGCTGTCTACAAGCAACCCACTTCAGATCTAAAGACACATATAGACTGAAAGTGAGAGGATGGAAAAATATAGTCCATGCAAATGGGAAGCAAAAGAAAGCTGAAGTAGCAGTCATCATATCAGACAAAATAGTCCTTAAATTAAAGAACATTATAAGAGATAAAGAAGGACAATACATAATGATCAAGGGATCAATCCAGAGGAAGACATAGCAGTTGTAAATATCTATGCTCCCAACATAGGAGCACCTCAATACATGAGACAAACAATAGCAGACATAAAATGAGAAACTGAAAGTAGCCCAATAATAGTAGGAGCCTTTAACACTTCACTCATACCAATGGGCAGATCATCTAAACAGAATAAGGAAACACAAGTCATGTGATACATTAGATGAGATGGATCTCATTGATATCCTCAGCACATTCCATCCAAATTCAGAAGAATACACCTTCTTGAGTGCACATGGAACATTTTCCACAGTAGACCACACCTTGGGTCGCAAATCAAACCTCAGTAAATTTTAAGAAAATTGAAATTGTATCAAGCATCTTCTCTGACCACAACACTGTGAGACCAGATATCATTTACAAGAAAAAAACTTCAAGAAACACAAACACATGGAGATTAAACAACACATTTCTAAATAACCAACAGGTTACTAAAGAAATCAAAAGGAAAATTAAAAAAATTTCTAGATACAAATGACAAGGAAAACACGACAACTCAAACCCTATGGGATTCAGCAAAAACTGTACTAAGAGGGAAGTTTTTATTTTTATTTATTTTTTTACAGTTGAATCTTTTTTTATTCTCTTGTGGAATGCTATGTTTAATGTTACAGTATAGGTGTCAAAGCTACTGAAATGTGACACATGTCCATGTCTAAATGCTGCAGAACAGTATGACTTGTAAACAAAGTTATTTTACAGCTGAGGTCTGATGGTTTTTCAACCGATGCCTATGTGTATGGCCAGCCACAAACCTGGGGGATGTCTATTTCCTGTACATGTATATACAAATATATCCATACATATTTATATGCACACAGGCATGTATTAATTTATGTGTGAAATTTATAAAATTATATATATACACACATGCATATCTATATACATATACCCACCCTTGCTATTGAGCTCACTTTTCTAACACTGATCAGCTTCATGCCCAATTACTGCTGCCCAGTGTAACTCCATGATTTTAGTGCCAACATGAAGCACCTAAGAGGGAACTTTTTAGCAATACAATCCTACCTCCAGAAACAATAAAAACATCTGATATAGATAACCTAACTTTACACCTAAGCAACTGGAAAAGAAGGAAAAAAAACCCCAAAATTAATAGAAGGAAAGAAATCATAAAGCTTCGAGAAGAAATAAATGAAAAAGAAATGAAAGAAACAATAGTAAAGATTACTAAAACTAAAAGCTTGTTCTTTGAGAAGATAAATAAAATTGACAAACCCTTAACCAGTCTCATCAAGAAAAAAAAGAGAAAAATCTAAGCTACAAAATTTGAAATGAAAAAGGAGAGGTTACAACAGACAATGCAAAAATACAAAGATTATAAGAGACTATTATGAACAACTATATGGCAATAAAATATATACCCTGGAAGAAATGGACAGATTCTTTGAAAATTTCAATCTGCCAAGATTGAACCAGGAAGAAATAGAAATTATGAACAACCCAATTGCAAGCACCGAAGTTGAAGCTGTGATCAAAAATCTCCCAAAAGACAAAGGGCCAGGAGCAATTGGATTCAGAGGAGAGATATGTCAAACATTTAGAGAAGAGCTGTTGTCTATCCTTCTAAAACTCTTTCAAGAAGTTGCAGAGGAAGGAACACTTCCAAATTCATTTCTACAAGGCCACCATCACCCTGACACTGAAACCAGACAAAGACAACACACAAGAAAAGGAAAATTACAGGCCAATATCACTGATGAACATAGATGCAAAAATCCTCAACAAACTTTTAGCAAACAGAATTCAGCAACACATCAAAAAGATCATATACCATGATGACCATGATCATACACACAATCACCAAGTTGGGTTTCTTTAGGGATGCAAGGATTCTTCAATATATGGAAATCAATCAATGTGATATGCCATTTAACTAATTGAAAAATGAAAACAATATGATCATCCCAATAGACACAGAAAAAGCCTTTCACAAAATTCAACCCCTAATTATGATTAAAACTCTTCACGTAATGGGCATAGAAGGAAACTACCTCAACATAGGAAAGGCCATAAAAGCTTACAGCAAACATTATTCTCAATGGTGAAAAATGGAAAGCATTCCCCCTAAGATAAGGAAGAAGACAAGGGTGTCCACTTTTACCACAACATAGTCTGGAAGTCCTAGCTACAGCAATCAGAGACGAAAATGAAAGAAAAGAAATCCAGATCACAAAAGAAGTAAATCTCTCACTGTTGGCAGATGATAAGATACTGTACATAGAAAACCCTAAAGATAGTATGAGAAAATTACTAGAGCTAATCAGTGAATTTAGCAAAGTTGCAGGATACAAAATCAATACACAGAAATGACTTGCATTTCTTTATACTAACAATGAAAAATCAGAAAAAGCAATTAAGGAATCAGGTCCATTCACCATTGCAACAAAAAAATTAAATATCTAGCAATAAACTTACCTAACTAGTAAAAAGAACTGTACACAGAAAATGATAAGACACTAATAAAAGAAATCAAAGATGACATAAACAGATGGAGAGATATTCCATGTTCCTGGGTAGGAAGAAGCAATATTGGGAAAATGTCTACACAACCAACCAAATGAAATCTACAAATTTAATGCAATCCCTATCAAACCACCAATGGCATTTTTCACAAAACTAAAACAAAAATTTCCCAATTCATATGGAAACACAAAAGACCCTGAATAGCCAAAGCAGTTTGGAGAAAGAAGAATTGAGCTGGAGGAATCAAGCTTCCTGACTTCAGGCTATACTACAAAGCTGCAGTCATCAAGACAGTATGGTACTGGCACAAAAACAGAAATATAGACCAATGGAACAAGATAGAAAATCCAGAAATAAATCCATACACCTATGGATACCTCATTTTTGAGACAGGAGGCAAGAATATACAACAGGGCAAAGACAGGCTCTTCAATGAATGGTGCTCAGAAAACTGGACAGCTATATGTGAAAAAATGAAATTATCATACTTCCTAATACCATACACAAAGATAAACTCAAAATGGATTAAAGACCTAAATGTAAGGCCAGAAGCAATAAAACTCATAGAGGAAAACTTAGGCAGAACACTCAGTGACATAAATCAAAGCAAGATCCTCTATGACCCAACTCCTAGAGTCATGGAAATAAAAACAAAAGTAAAAAGTGGAACCTGATTAAACTGAAAAGCTTTTGAACAGCAAAGGAAATTATAAGCAAGGTGAACAGACTACCCTCAGAATGGGAAAAAATAATCGCAAATGAAACAACTAACAAAGGATTAATTTCCAAAATACAAAAGCAGCTCATACCAGAGAAGGCAATGGCACCCCACTCCAGTACTCTTGCCTGGAAAATCCCATGGATGGAGGAGCCTGGTAGGCTGCAGTCCATGAGGTCGCTAAGAGTCGGACACGACTGAGTGACTTCACCTTCACTTTCATGCATTGGAGAAGGAAATGGCAACCCACTCCAGTGTTCTTACCTGGAGAATCCCAGGGACGGGGGAGCCTGGTGGGCTTCTGTCTATGGGGTCACACAGAGTCGGACATGACTGAAGTGATGCAGCAGCAACAGCAGCTCATACAACTCAATGTGAGAAAACCAATCAACCCAATCAAAAAGTGAGAAAGAGCTAAACAGACATATATCCTAAGAAGACATAGAGATGGGTAACAAACACGTGAAAAGATGCTCAACGTCCCTCATTATTAAAGAAATGCAAATCACCAGTCAGAAGGGCACTCATTAAAAAGTTAACAAACAAGAAAAGCTCCACAGGGTGTGGAGAAAAGGTTCTTGCACTGTTGGTGAGAGTGTAAATTGATATAGCCACAAGGGAAGACAATATGGAGATTCCTTTAAAAACTAGGAATAAAACCACCATGTGACCCAGTAATCCGACACTTAGGCATATACCCNAGAGTGTGGAGAAAAGGGGATGCTCTTGCACTGTTGGTGGGAATGTAAATTGATACAGCTACTATGCAAAATGGTATGGAGATTCCTTAAAAAACTAGGAAAAAAATCACCATATGACTTAGCAGTCTCAATCCTAGGCATATACCCTGAGGAAACTAAAATAGACAATTTTAAAAAGATAAAATTGAAAAAAGACACATGTATTCCATTGTTCTTTGAAGGACTGTTTACAGTAGCTAGAACATAGAAGCAACCTAGATGTTCACCCACAGATGAATGGATAAAAAAGTTGTGGTATATATATACACAATGGAATATTACTCAGAAATAAAAGGAAA
Organism: Neotragus moschatus; assembly: GCA_006410615.1. Taxonomy (NCBI): domain Eukaryota; kingdom Metazoa; phylum Chordata; class Mammalia; order Artiodactyla; family Bovidae; genus Neotragus; species Neotragus moschatus. The sequence goes on along the minus strand of SJYA01003353.1, from coordinate 1,002,070 downwards.
TGCATTTGAGTCAGTTCTAATGAGGTGGATGAAGCTAGAACCTATTATACAGACTGAAGTGAGTCAGAAAGAGAAAGACAAATGTCATATTCTAACACATATATACGGAATCTAGAAAAATGGTACTTGAAGATATTATTTACAGGGCAACAATGGAGACGCAAACATAGAGAATAGAGTAACGGACATGGGAAGGGAGAGGAGAGGGTGAGATGTATGGAAAGAGTAATGTGGAAACTTACATTATCATACTTAAAATAGATAGCCAAGGGGAATTTGCTGTATGGCTTAGGAAAATCAAACAGGGGCTCTGTATCAACCTAGAGGGGTGGGATGGGGAGGGAGATGAGGAGGAGTTTTAAAAGGGAGGGCATATATGTATACCTATGACTGATTCATGTTGAAGTTTGACAGAAAAGAGAAAATACTGTAAAGCAATTTTCCTTCAATAAAAATTAATTAAAAAATCAAAACTTTAAACACATTGCATAAAATTTCTAATAGTATAAGCCCTTTGTAGAGCTGAGCACGCTGACAAAATTTTGTGAAATAGCCATTCATGTGGCAACACAGTGCAGGGATAGTAATTCACAGAATTTTAAGATAACTCTTTACTCTGACTAATGAATGTAGGACTTTTGCAGGCAGGCAAGTTGAGTGGGTCACAGACCCACAGCTGACATGAGGTGCAGATGCCAGGAGGTGGGGGTATGACAGGCAGGCGAAGGGAAATACCAGAATGAGGGCCTAAGCAGGTAGAAACCCCAGCACATCTGCAGTCCAGCCCCAAGTCAGGTGGTGAGGGCTCAGGCTCGGGTCTCTTTACAATTTTTCATAAAGATCGTATAAGCTGCATGTATCAGCAACTCACATCTTGTGATCAGCCTCTAGGGATCCCCAAAGCTGCAACGTGTGACCCCCTGCCCAAGGGGTTCCTCAGTATGTGGAGGTCAAATAAGGTCTTCTACACTATTACAGCTGGAATTTCATTCTTTGTCCCAGTGTTATGATGTACTCCTGCTGAAGAATAATTTATCCATTAGGATGAGAGCTACCCAACTTAAGTATGCAAGTCTGAGTCAGCAGGCAGGAGAGAAACATGCTGAGATTTGGATTTTTGAGGAGATGGAACTACTTCTCACTTGTACTGCAAATACAGGATCAGAGGGTATTGATTAAATAATCATTGGCCCCTTTTTGTTTTATAGGAGTCCAAGGGATTTTGGACTTGGTGCAGAATTGAGAGGAGTGAGCATAATTTTTTCCATTTCAGTTCAGTTCAGTTCAGTTCTGTCGCTCAGTCGTGTCCGACTCTTTGAGACCCCATGAATCACAGCACCCCAGGCCTCCCTGTCCATCACCAACTCCTGGAGTTTACTCAAACTCATGTCTATCGAGTCGGTGATGCCATCCAGCCATCTCATCCTCTGTCGTCTCCTTCTCCTCCTGCTCTCAATCCCTCCCAGCATCAGAGTCTTTTCCAATGCGTCAGCTCTTTGCATGAGATAGCCAAAGTACTGGAGTTTCAGCTTCAGCATCAGTCCTTCCAATGAACACCCAGGACTGATCTCCTTTAGAATGGACTGGTTGGATCTCCTTGCAGTCCAAGGGACTCTCAAGAGTCTTCTCCAACACCACAGCTCAAAAGCATCAATTCTTCGGTGCTCAGCTTTCTTCACAGTCCAACTCTCACATCCATACATGACCACAGGAAAAACCATAGCCTTGACTAGACGGACCTTTGTTGGCAAAGTAATGTCTCTGCTTTCGAATATGCTATCTAGGTTGGTCATAACTTTCCTTCCAACGAGTGAGCATCTTTTAATTTCATGGCTGCAAGCACCATCTGCAGTGATTTTGGAGCCCCCCAAAATAAAGTCTGACACTGTTTCCACTGTTTCCCCATCTGTCTGCCATGAAGTGATGGGACCAGATGCCATGNCCTTGACTAGACGGACCTTTGTTGGCAAAGTAATGTCTCTGCTTTCGAATATGCTATCTAGGTTGGTCATAACTTTCCTTCCAACGAGTGAGCATCTTTTAATTTCATGGCTGCAAGCACCATCTGCAGTGATTTTGGAGCCCCCCAAAATAAAGTCTGACACTGTTTCCACTGTTTCCCCATCTGTCTGCCATGAAGTGATGGGACCAGATGCCATGATCTTCGTTTTCTGAATGTTGAGCTTTAAGCCAACTTTTTCACTCTCCTCTTTCAGTTTCATCAAGAGGCTTTTTAGTTCCTCTTCACTTTGTGCCATAAGGGTGGTGTCATCTGTATATCTTAGGTTATTGATATTTCTTCCAGCAATCTTGCTTCCAGCTTGTGTTTCTTCCAGCCCAGAGTTTCTCATGATGTACTCTGCATATAAGTTAAATGAGCAGGGTGACAATATACAACCTTGATGTACTCCTTTTCCTATTTGGAACCAATCTGTTGTTCCATGTCCAGTTCTAACTGTTGCTTCCTGACCTGCATACAGATTTCTCAAGAGGCAGGTCAGGTGGTCTGATATTCCCATCTCTTTCAGAATTTCCCACAGTTTATTGTGATCCACACAGTGATCCTCACCCATAGTTTGGAACTAATTTTCATATATTTATTTTTGCTGTTTCTTCCAAGTTCTATTTGAGGACTATGAAGCCAATTCCGACAATAGCAGCTGTCTGCCATATTCCAGGTTAATCATTCAGAGTTTTCAAAGAAACAGAACCAATAAGAAATATTTTATATCTATATTTCTGTGTGTATATGTATGTGTGTGTGTGTGTGTGTGTATATATATATATATATATATAGAGAGAGAGAGAGAGAGAGGTATTTCTATAATATATATGTATATATACATATGTGAAGAAGGTTTACCTTGAGGAATTTAGTTCCCTCTTTATGGAGGCTTAGAAATTCTACAGTCTCCTGTCTAAAGGTGTAATGCCAGGAAAGCCAGTGATATAATTCTGTCCCAGTGTGTAGGCATGTGAACCAGAGGGTCTGGGGGTGTGAATCTTAGTTGTAGAGAAGGAGAAAATGGGGAGAAATGTTCTATCTCAAGGAATGAGTTAGGGAAAAGGGGAAGAATTCTTCCTTTCTCTTCTTTTTGTTCCTTTTGGGCCCTCAACAGGATTGGATGATGCCCACCCACATTGGGAAAGGTCTTCTATTTTACTAAGTCACCAATTCAAATACTCATCTCATCCAGAAACACCCTCATAGATAAAACCAGAAATAATGTTTAATATGGATGTTCCTTGCCCAGTCAAGTTGACACATAAAATTAGCCATCCCAGTGTGTAGGGCAACATCATGGACTGCTGCATAACACTGTTCACACCATGAGGTCTCAAACACCCTCCATAATGATCTCTCCCATGGGAAAGACAGTGCTACCATTAGATCATCTTTCCTAGAAACACTGTGCAACTTAAGACCACGCAATCCAGCTAAGGGACCCAAGGGTTATGTGGTCCACACACCCTGTAGTGTGCAGATGATGTAAACACTCAAGGTAGTCAAGCCTAGGGGAGTTGCATCTTGTTTGTACAACTCACAAATGGAGGGCAGGTGCCGAAATCTCTCAGCAGGAGGCATCCAGGGAATGAAATGGGCTTCTAGTCTCACTCTGAGTATCTGTGAAGTTCCACAACCTTTGAAACAGAAATATGAAGTCCTCATATGTTTCTTCCTATAGCAACAGGAGAAATAATGCTTCTTGTGGTTGGGGTGGGAACATGAATTCAGGAACGGAGGTAGGAAAGGGATTTATGCCTGGGCCTTGTAGGGCAGGTAAGATAGAAAAGCAGGGAAGGATATGAAAATCGTGAGAAGTGTGGTACCGATCCTAGGAAGCATCTATGAGTTAGCTTGTTGTCAGTGTTCCCGGTCTTCCCAAAATGTGTGCAACCTGAACTGACTTGCCAAATTTGCAAGTGCAAACCTTGGTTCCTTCACACTGTGCCCAGCCCAGTACTATCTGATCCCAGAGCTCATAAACAGTTCCCCTGCAATTCTGTTCTGGTATATCTCCATGTCCATATCTAACATGAAGAACTCACAATACGCCTGGAAGGAGTAAAGCTTGGATGGCTTCCTGGATGGGGAGGTAATTGAACCATGCTTGGGTAATTGAACCATGCGCATTACTGAATGTGCATGCTTTACAAAATCTAAGATGACAAGAAACAAAGCAGAAGATCTGTGCAGACTCAAGAAGTAGAGCTAGGCATTGAGGGATGGACACAGATATAGAAAGTGATAGGAATACGACCAGAGATTTCATTATTTCAGCTGGGCCTTGGGAAAGGGACTGTTTCCCACCAGTAGACCTATCTGAGACGAATGGCCAATCTCCCCGTCAATCATTGCAGGCCCACCAATGACGATGTTCGGAGGCGGGGCTGTGGAAACGTTGTGGAAGATGCCATAGTATGTGAGTAAGCACGATGATTAAGCTCCCGACTGTCTGGATTGTCCTGTGGGTCTTCCATCCACCATTCTTCTCGGTTAGGATTTGACGTGGCGGCTTCCTTTCCTGAGATCTCAAAAGCGTACGTTTTACTTACTTTATTCATATTTTGCCGTCTTGGGTGTGATTTGGAGAGTTGGGTAGATGGTGTGTCCTAATGGACATTTTGTCAGACATGTCCGTCAGCTCCAGGTTGATGACAGAGAACGTCTCTCAGGCACTTCAGGGTTTGGTGTTTGGCGTTGTTGTAATAGCCTGCTGAAACTTGGAGATGATTTTGTTTGTTTAATTGTGGGTCTTGGAGACCCCCTTCCTATTCATGGTCTTAATGTTTTGTAGTGTTTGTCGCTTACTGTGAGGAAAGGATGAGTGTGATTGGCTGGGTGGTGTGGGGATACCAGACAGTCGGGTGACCTTTGGTCACCATGGAGTTGATTCTGCCTTGTATTTAGCCTTGCACGTTTAGGGTGGATATATCATTGCCGGGTTGGTTTAAATGTTGATCTTGGCCATTTTTGTGACCTTTCTTAACCATGGAGGGTGTTTTTGTTATTGTCCATGTGAAACGAGAAAGTAAGTCTCTGAGGGAGAGTGTGCCATGTTACGTCAGCTGATAGCCCTTGGCTTCCTTGGTGTTTTGTGTTTTACTTAACAACATGGCTCTAAGGTTAAGATTTCATTTATTGCATTATTCATTATATATTGACTCTTTTTTTTTTTAATTTCTTCTAGGTCCTTTTTAAACTTTTCTTGCATCTTCTTGATCCTTGTCTCCAGGCTATTTATCTGTATCTCCATTTTGTTTTCAAGATTTTGGATCGTTTTCACTATTATTATTTGGTATTCTTTATCAGGTAGATTCCCTATCTCTTCCTCTTTTGTTTTGTTTGGTGGGCATTTATCCTGTTCCATTGCCTGATGGGTATTTCTCTACCTTTTCATCTTGTTTAGATTGTTGTGTTTGGGGTGGCCTTTCTGTATTCTGGCAGTGGTGGTTCCTCTTTATTGGGGTTGGATGGGTGGCTTGTCTAGGTTTTCTGGTTAGGGAAGCTTGTGTCGGTGTTCTGGTGAGTGGAGCTGGATTTCTTCTTTCTGGAGTTCAATGAAGCGTCCAGTAATAAGTTTTGAGATGTCATTGGGTTTGGTGTGACTTTGGTCAGGCTGTATATTGAGGCTCAGGGTTATGTTCCTGTGTTGTTGGAGAATTTGTGTGGTATGCCTTGCTCTGGAGTGAAGATTTTAATAAATAAGGAAAATTAAAAGCCTGTCTTAGTATCATGTTTGAGGTATTTTCAAGAAGCAGCTAAAGCTAATTTAAAAGTTCATGTCATTTCCCATACTGAATCTTCTACTTTGACTTAAGAGGAACAAGAGTTATGTTCATCTTGGTTAGAAGCAAGGCAAATTTTTGGCATTTTTTTTGTTCAAACATGCTAATCAGCATTATTTCTTAATTCAACTATAGTTTTAAATGTTTTGAATGAAATCGAACCAAATATATTTGAAAATGTTTGATTTTTAGGATTAGCATGTATATTATTGTTTTAAAGCCTGGTGTGTTTTATACAAACCATATATTTGAGGCACAGTTTACCTGCCCCCCAAATATATGAATTAAAAAAAATTATATATAACCTTTATATATATCTTTTACTAACTGAAAAGCAAAAACTATACCCCAATTCATAAATTAATGCCTAGCATTATTTACTGAATATTTGTGAAACTGAGTTCCTTTCTTCACTAATTTGCTCATAATCATACAAATTGAGCTAGTGGCTTTAATTCTCAATTCAGTTAAATTCTGCAAACACATATTGTCTCTCTACTGTACACAAAGTTGGCATATTTTATTAGGAACATTTCATCAGAAATACTTCAGCAACAGTATTTCAGAGTTATTTCCTCAGGGAAACACATAGCTTGCCAAGATCACAATTGCCACTTTACATACAATGATGTTTAGGTTGCTGGAGTTATTTACCTATCAGTCAAATGAAACTCTCCATTCTTCAACCTCTCCTTGATTCCCCATCCCACTTTCCAATTTCTAGTCAAAAGAATCTATTTTAAAATTGGAAGGAACATATTTTTTTTCCTAGATATTTGATATAACTATTTATTTTGGGTCCACATTCTCAACTTCCTTTAAATCTATTTGTTTCACATCCTTAATTAAAACCCTTATCAATTTTATCTGCCACTGATTTTTGCTCTTGTCTGACGTTTTAAAAATTGAAGTGTAGTTGATTTATGTGCTTCCACTATGGCTCAGTGGTAAAGAACCTGCCTGCAATGCAGGAGATGCAGGAGACATAGGTTCCATCCCTTGGTCGTGAAGAACCCCTGGATGAGGAAATGGGAACCCACTCCAGTATTCTTGCCTGAGAAATTCCGTGGACAAAGGAGCCTGGCAAGCTATGGTCCACAGGGTCACAAAGAGTCAGACACAACTGAAGAGACTGAGCACGAGCACAGTTGATTTACAATTTTGTGTTAATTCCTTGTGTGCAGCAAAATGATTGAGCTATATATAAGACTTCCCTGATAGCTCATTCGGTAAAGAATCTGCCTGCAGTGCAGGAGACCCAGGTTCAAGTCCTGGATTGGGAAGATCCCATGGAGAAGGGAATGGTAACCCACTCTAGTATTCTTGCCTGGAAAAATCCCATGGGCAGAGAAGCCTGGCGGGCTACAGTCCTTAGAGTTGCAAACAGTCAGATATGACTGAACGACTAACACTTTCACTTTTACTATATATACATTCTTTATTGGGCTTCTCTGGGGCTCAGCATTGGCCTGCAGTGCATTTGATCCCTTGGTCAAGAAGATCCCCTGGAGGAGGGCAGGGCAACCCACTCCAGTATTCTGTCCTGGAGAATCACATGGACAGAGGAGCCTGGTGGGCTACAGTCCATAGGGTTGCAAAGAGTCAGACAAGCCAGAAGCGACTGAACATGCGCATATATTCTTCATTATAGTATTTTTCATTATGGTTTATCACAGGATATTTAATATAGGTTTCTTCTTCTCTGACTTTTAATATCAGTCTTCTGTCATACATATGTTGATTTGTGATCATAAACATCCTCTTAGACTTACTTTTCCAGATAGATGATAATTTTGCAAGAAATGGGGACTAGGCCTGTTAATTCAACTTTTTTTTTTTTTTTTTTACTGTTTGGGATGTAACACAAAAAGTAAATGGGCATTGATTGCTTGATAACCCTGCAGTATAATCTGCAAATAAACTACTTCAAGCAAATGATATACCTGTTAACTCTAAAAATCTGGAAAAGCTATAAAAAGTTATTTAAACCTGCAGTCAAGTCTCAGAAATCCTAGCAGAGGCTGGGAGTTGCCCTAAAACTTTCAAAAGTTGAGCTTAAATAATATATGAGAAAAGTCAAAGTGTTGGTTGCTAGGTTGTGTCTGACTCTGTGACCCCATGAACTGTAGCTGGCCAGGCTCCTCTGTTCATGGAATTCTCCAGGCAAGAATACTGGAGTATGTTGCCATTCCCTTCTCCAGGGGATCCTCCTGACCCAGGCCAGGAATTGAACCCATGTCCTGCATTGGCAGATGGATTCTTTACCATTGAGCCACCAGGGAAGCCATTTATATATAAAAAATTATATACATTTATATAAATAATTTAAAGCGTATTTTAAAAGATACTTTCCTTATTTCTACGTTCACCAGCAGCACAAATGGAGATGAGAAAGCAATTACCAGGAGTCTGCATCAAGTAGAGACAGGAATGCTGTGCCAACAAGATGCTACTCCCTTAGAACTAGATGTTTTAAATTTACTTTAAGACTAGGTACTCCATAGTTGTGTTCACCTGTGTCCCTTCCCTACTGTCCCCCATCACAAATTCAGAATGTCTAAATTAAGAATTTGTAACATTTGAGTTTAGAAAAAACTCATGCCCAGTCAAAAATGTCTACAGGGAGCTTAACTTCACTGTCTTTCCACTAAAGGAAAATGACCAAGTCCTGCCTAATATCAGCCCCAGGGAAAGACTTCAGAACCAGGAAGAATTTACAAAATTCTTAAAATTGCCCTCTGTTTATACTTTAATTTTGAAGACTCAACAATGCCTTTAAATTCTGCTCAATGCCTCAATGCCTTAACTGGAGTGTTTCCTTATGGAAAGCATTAAGCAGAATAGCCTCTGGCTGGAAAAATACAAAGTTTCCATTATCTCCATCACTAAGAACCAGAGAACAAGACCCCACCCTGCCTGGCAAACAAGCAATTAGCTTCTACTTGGATTTATGCAGCTAGTTAATGAACTTGCTCATATTCATGGCCTGTTGATGAAGGAGCTGATCCCTGGGACCCACAGATGCCCCAGGAGCAGTGGAAGCTGCCCTCAGATTGTTTCAGCACCTTGGATCCCACTATTTAAAAAAATCACTTCATGGTCTGTGAGGGAAGAACATTCAATACCATCAAGCATCTCAAAAGCCAGAAGCTGTCCAGTGCATCCAAATAATAGGGCCCTTCAAAACAGGGCCTGAAACAAAATGTTAAGTCTCCCTTGGGGGGCAGGACCCCCTTACACTTCACGACTTTACATTCCTTAGGATCCAATCAACTTCCCCTTATGAGACTCTCAGCTTTATCCTTTTGTTACATGAATCTCCTCTTCATTCACACCTATTACTTGAAAATGGCTTCATGTGCAGCATTGGACCAAGTGACTGGATAATGTTCTGTGTCAGGCTAAAGACTGGAAAATGATTCCTTTTGACTGTTTTCAAATTGTATACTTTCCTTACTGCTATGGTCAAATAAGCTCTAATTTAGATGGTGCTTCTGGATAATGTTGCCTGTTGGTTTGCTGTTGAACATTCATGTATCTCTTTTCAATTCTAATTCTTTGTTTATTTGAACTAGTCTTAGCTATGGTTGGTGGTGAAAAGCAAAGGGCTAGTTTCAGCAGATGTCTGAGGGTGTTGAGGCTGAGAGCTCAGCAGGGAGTCTCTAGATAGACTCCTGTGGAGGATGAGGGGGAAGGAGCTGGGGGTCAGGGCCATAGGTAAATGGGCACCAGCTTCCAAAGGAGTGAAAGCAGAATCAAGCCAAGGTTTGGTCCTGGGTTGAGAAAGGTGTCACCCAGAGAGTTAGAATGTTGGAATAGAACACAGACGGAGGAGGTGATGAAGGAGGTGAGAGCAAAAAGACACTGAAATAACAACTAAGTGTACAGATTGGCTGAGAACAGGGCCAGATCAAGCTGGACTGTTAGTGGGTTGGTACGGTCTATGACAATGAGGTACAGGATATAAGATCTGTGCAGTTTCCCTGGGAGTGATCACTATGCAGATACTGTCAACCTACCATTTTGGAAATGCACCTCCTTGAACCAAAAACAAGTCGATTAGAGAATGGGCAGGTTGCATGTGCCTCTGTCNTGGGTTGGTACGGTCTATGACAATGAGGTACAGGATATAAGATCTGTGCAGTTTCCCTGGGAGTGATCACTATGCAGATACTGTCAACCTACCATTTTGGAAATGCACCTCCTTGAACCAAAAACAAGTCGATTAGAGAATGGGCAGGTTGCATGTGCCTCTGTCTATCCACATATCTATCTGTTTCTCTATTGCTGGACAGATAGAACATACTGCATATGAGTCAGCAGCACCTTGCACATGAAGGGCCCTTCAGTTCAGTTCAGTTCAGTTCAGTCCAGTTTAGTCACTCAGTTGTGTCCAACTCTTTGCAACCCCATGGACTGCAGCACACCAGGCCTCCCTGTCCATCAACAACTCCCAGAGTTTACTCAAACTCATGCCCATTGAGTTGCTGATGTGATCCAACCATCTCATCCTCTGTTGTCCCCTTCTCCTCCTGCCTTCAATCTTTCCCAGCATCATGGTCTTTTCCAATGAGTCAGCTCTTCGCATTAGGTGGCCAAAGTATTGGAGTTTCAACCTCAACATCAGTCCTTCCAATGAACATTCAGGGCTGATCTCCTTTAGGATGGACTGGTTGGATCTCCTTGCAGTCCAAGGGACTCTCAAGAGTCTTCTCCAACACCACTGTTCAAAAGCATCAATTCTTCGGTGCTCAGCTTTCTTTATAGTCCAACTCTCACATCTGTATGTGACTGCTGGAAAAACCATTGCCTTGACTAGATGGACCTTTGTTGGCAAAGTAATGTCTCTGCTTTTTAATATGCTGTCTAGGTTGGTCATAACTTTTCTTCAGAGGAGTAAGCGTCTTTTAATTTCATGGCTGCAGTCACCATCTGCAGTGATTTTGGAGCCCACAAAAATAACCTCTGTGACTGTTTCCACTGTTTCCCCATCTGTTTGCCATGAAGTGATGAAGGGCCCTTAGAGTATTCATTTCCAGACTCATCTCCTCTGCATCAGCTCAGAAAGAACCCTTGCCCCTTTGTTTGCTTCAAAATAGATTGATCTGCATCTGAGAGATGCATCTATCAAATGGGGCCAGATGATTCACCAGCTAATTCGTGAGCTATGGCACCGCACTCCAGTACTCTTGCCTGGAAAATCCTGTGGACGGAGAGCCTGGTAGGCTGCAGTCCATGGGGTCGCTAAGAGTCGGGCGCGACTGAGCGACTTCACTTTCGCTTTTCACTTTCATGCATTGGAGAAGGAAATGGCAACCCACTCCAGTGTTCTTGCCTGGAGAATCCCAGAGACAGAGGAGCCTAGTGGGCTGCCGTCTATGGGGTCGCACAGAGTCGGACACGACTGAAGCGACTTAGCAGCAGCAGCACCACAGAAATACAAAGAGTATTCAAATTAAGGTAACCTTTCTGCTGCAAAGGGTCCCTGCCAATTAAAACTTGCGAAAGTTGTCTTTGTCCCCCTGTGGAATAGCCTGATTGTTAAATAGGTGCCATTCCACTGTGTTGAACTTTAAATTGAATATTGAAAATATTTACATAATACCTCTTCAAATGAAACTGAAATTTTCAAAAATACATATATTTAAATTACACTTTCATTGTGTGAAATTAGGGGACATGAACAAAATGTTATTTTTGTTAGCAAGTGAACTCTTCACGTAGTAATTTCAAAGGGTCACTTAATCAGCAGAGAGATCTCTAGGTTTATCATATGTGCTTTTTACCAATACTATGTCAACATTGTATTAGCAACTGTGTGGAGAGTTTACCTTGTGCTTTTTGAAAACAGGGACTAATAGGAATTGCTTTCCCGATAAATAATACATCAGAAAGAAAACATGGCCCTTTTCACTATCATTGTCAAGTACCTTATTCCAATCATTTTGAAACAATTGAACATACATCATCTTTGTCTCTTTTTATGATTATNGTGCATGTATCTTTTTGAATTAAGAGTTTTCTCCAGACATATGTCATATATATATATATATATATATATATATATATATATATATTTGGCTACACCATGCAGCTTGTGGGATCTTAGTTCCATGACCAGGGATCGAATCTGTGTCCATGGCAGTGAAAGCACTGTGTCTTAACCACTGGGCCGCCAGGGAAGTCTTTATATATTCCTATGCATAACTGAATCACTTTGATGTACACCTGAAACATTGCAAATCAACTATACTTCAATTTAAAAGAAAAGAAAGAAGAGGAATTCTTTTTATCTTATATGTGAGAGAGGTGCTCCCTCCCATCTGGTGCTTTCAAAGAACTGCATGTTTAGGAAAGCCTGAATTAAAGGACATTTTATGTTGCTCTAGGATAGTGTTAGCAGTGCTCAAGGAACTGCATCTCACTTTACAATTAAGTCTATGCCAAAAGTTGCCAGGAATATTTGGTTCATGAAAGTCAGATGGTCATGGAATTGAGCAGGTTAATGAACCTGAGAATGTTGTGGTTTCACTGGCTGTCTTTTTTTTTTTTTTTTTTTTTTTTTTGTTTTTTTGGTGAAGTGAAGTTTNTCAAGGAACTGCATCTCACTTTACAATTAAGTCTATGCCAAAAGTTGCCAGGAATATTTGGTTCATGAAAGTCAGATGGTCATGGAATTGAGCAGGTTAATGAACCTGAGAATGTTGTGGTTTCACTGGCTGTCTTTTTTTTTTTTTTTTTTTTTTTTCGGTCTGTCAGATGAAGAGAAATTATACCTGCAGTGAGTTAGAGGAAATGATTTGAAAAGTGAACCCCGAAACCAAAAATCTGTACATAATATATGCAAGTTAAAAAATTTTAAACTGCAACTGTTTAGTATATTTGATGTTTCTCTGTTAATGGGCAAAAACTTTTTTCTGAGGAGAAAGTGACATTTAATTACAGTTTAATTAATTGCATTTAATTACAGTTACAGTTTCCACATTAAAGCTATTTTGCTTTTGAGTATTGTTGCAAGAATGCATTTAATATCTCATCAAAACTAATTTCTTTGGTTAAAATTCAAATCCTGAGTGACTCTGAGTTACACCTGACCCTCCATTCATGTGCAGTGGTACACGTATTTGGGAGTGCTAACCCAAGGGTGTAGGAATGGGGTGTCTAACCCTGTGTTCCCCAAATCCTAGCATCCATGCCATCCATTTGGATAGTGAATTTTACACTAAAGTTTTTAAATATTTATTTTATTATTTGGCTGTGCTGGGTCTTATTTGTGGCATATAGGATCTAATTCCCTGACCAATGATCAAACCTGGGGCCCTCTGTATTGGGAGTGCAGAGTAACGCAAAGAAAAAACAAATCATAGCTATGAATGTCTCACATTAGTAGGAAGAATAATATTGTTGGCAATATTTCATCACTCTGCTACTATCCTTCTCCGTGTTTGTCTCCTCTCCTGCAAATCAGGGGTGATGATAGTCACATATCTCTGAGTTGTGAGGATTAAATGAAATGATGCATACAAAGTGCTTGGGATGTTGCATGGTTATAGTAAATGTGCAATAGTGTTTCCAACTATTATTTCTCTATAATTAAGAAGAGTGTATGTTATATAATATATATTTCTCTCTGGCTCAGTAACGGCAACCCACTCCAGTATTCTTGCCTGGAAAATGCCACGGACAGAGGCGCCTGGGGTCACAAAGAGTCGGACAGGACTGAGCAACTGAGCATGCACATACTACAACATTCCACTGATAGACTATTTCTATTTAGCCAGGCTTCTGTTGCACATTTAGCTTATTTCCCCCCTCTTGCTATTATGACCAATACTAAAATGTGAGAACCTTGTCTAAACATCATGGGGTACTTGCCCAATTTTTCAGTTTTGAAAAATTAAATCACACTTTTTGTTTTGTTTTTACCTTAACCATGACATTGCAGAGATTAGCTCATGAGAAGTTTCATAGTGTAAGGAAGCTCTGGGCTATCTGAAGATTACTGATCATTTCATCAGGCATTTCCTTATGGTCTTATGGTATACTTAGAAAGCAAGGAAATCATATTTCATGTGTTCATTCGGGAACAGTTTAGGAAACTGTTGCAGAAAGATAGGAAGACATAACCTACCTGGACTCATGGGCCACTCCCCAACCCCATCCCCCAAATTTCCTTCCAACTGCAGTAAATTCACTTTTAATAGGTTTTAATTTTTAATCAAGATAATACATGCATAAAAAGGATTATAAAAAAATCAACCAGTACAAAAGAACATATAATGAAAAGCAGTGAATCCCCACCTACCCTTCTTAAATTTACTTTCCCATTCCAGAGGCAAAAACTTTACATGTCTGTTTAAAGGTTAACTCCATTCTTCCTAGTAATATGCTTTTCTTACTATTTTTTAACTTTGATGAACTGAGACATTTTCTGCTGCCTTCCTGCTGTCTCCTGGGTTTTCCTTCCCCACTTCCCTACCATTGTATCACTATTTTTAAGTTTCCTGTTGATTAACTCCTTCAGTTTAAAAATTTAACCCCTAAATTTGCCTTATTCTTTCACCTAGAGACTTCCAAGTTTAGGAGAATAATACCACTATTCCCTTTCTTCCCCTCTGGTTGCCAACTTATTGCCTGTACTTGTCAAAGTTGATTACCATTCCCATTCTGTTCTATGACCATAATTAAGTCTTCCCTGCTTTGTCTAAAGATTTACTCTAAAAACAGAAAAGCACAACTAATATTTCCACTGTAATGGTTATTTAAACACTGTTCATTGAATAGGGATGTTGAAGCTATGATTGGATTTTCTGTGATTGCAGAGTCTTGATCCACGTATGCCAGTGTTCCGATTCCCTTTCTCACACTGCCGGCAACGGTTGAAAACTGAGGTTGCTTCATATTTGAAGCATGTTCTCCTTGTACAGTTTGAAATGTTTGTTTTTCCTTGAAGGTTCTGTTTTTTTTTCCTTTGGGGGATGAAGAAAAGTATGCCTTCCAGATCATGTGATCAGTTTCCTCCAGCTTCTAACTCCATCCTTCTATTGCCTAGAATTGATTCCATCCAGTTGGAAGTCCTTTACTTTTTCAAATTTGGAAGATTTGCTTCCTGTTTGGACCATTCTTGTGCAGCTTATTTAAGTCGTTGGTAACTTTCCCTCTTTTTTCTCCTTTAGGGCATCCTGTGCTCATTGTCATTTCCCAGTGTGCGTGCTCATTCGATTCTTTACCAGCTGAGCCACGAGGGAAGAAGCCTTTTATGTACGGAAGAACTTCTTAAATATTTCTGAGGATTTTCAAATTTTTAAGTTCTGTTCCTTCCTTGAGATTCAGCTTCTCATTTATTTTAGAGTTTCCTGGTTATATTGCAGGCTTTCCGCAGATAATGATTTCTAGCTGCCCGTTTATATGAAAAGATGGGGCGATAGCAGGACAGGTCAGCAAGTGTGTGGGCGCCTGGCAAGCTGGTCACTGTGCTCTAGGGCGGGTGAGCCAATGGGTGGAGGTCAGCCATCCTGCGGGGCCTCCCCACTGCCACAAAGTTAGTTGCTCTAAATATGTACCTGCAGGCGAACGTTGAAAATCACCGAAGCCACTATGTAGAAGTAGGGGAAGTTCATGCGCAGACGCCAGGCCAGGTCGAAGAAGGTGATCAGCGTGCGCGTGAGGCCCTTGCAGAAGGCGCCATACGAGCCGCGAGTCGTGGCTGAGCACGACAGCCGCACTGCTACGCCCGACAGAGCCGCTGTTGCTGCCATTGGTTTGCTGTGGCCCCGGATACAGCGCCCAGAGCCAGGTGCTTCTCGTTGGTTCAGCGGACAGAAGGACGCTCGCAGGGGAATCCGCACGGTAGGTGGATCGCGCGGCAGCAGTTGCTAATTGCGCTGCACTGCGGGATCTCTCCTCCTCTGGTCGTGCACCCTCCTCCTCTGGCTGTGCTCCGGCCACAGTGGTCACTGGTGCCCTGTCGGGCCGCCCTCCTAGGCTGCCTCGGGGCCACGTGGGGTGGGATCAGGCAGAGGGCCAAGGATCCAGAGCTCTGGGACAGGGAAGGGGGAATGTTAAGGGGGAGTCGGGAGCAACGGGGAGGGGCGGGCAGTTTGTCCGGGAGACCTAGCTTCCTGACCCCAGAGGTCCTTTTTTAACTTTTAATTTTTAAATTTTAACAGAAGCAAAGTGAAACTTGCTCCAAACGTTAGAAATTTTCCTTCGAAGCTTGAACGCATTTCCTGTCGCTTCAAATCCCTTTAGGAATTTTTTAGGTCCCCAGTTGTAAGCTAATACAAACACACCAAACCAACTAATTTAACTTTAAGTTGTGTGCATTCTGCTTTATTCATTCAAGCGTCTTATTTGTTTTTTGCTTTATATCTGTAGTATTCTGCTAATGGGAAAAGTCTAAAAGCAAGTTTTTCGACTTTGTCAACAGCACAATGAAAACAATGGAAAGCAAATTCCCTGCTTAGCTTCCCTTTCCCGACCCCGCCCCAGCAGCCATGAACTGAGATTACGTTTCCTGTATATACCTCCAGATGTGATGTGTTGATAAGGTGCGCTTACCAGGTCAATAACACAAAACTGCCTCACTCTCCTTGAAGATGGATAATTACACCAATACATATATTAGCTCATAATGTTCAATAATTCATTTAACAAGTCCCTCGATGGGCGTTCTGAATGGTTCCAGTTTTTCTTATGCCAAAATTCATTGAAATAGAATCATTGAAAACATGAATTTGCAAGTGGCAGAAGAAGATGAATCATATGATTCCATCTTTATTATAAAAAACTTACACATAGCGTAGATATTTAGTGTTTGAGGTCAATAAGTTTTACTAATACATGCAGTTGATCAAAGAAGTTTAGAGAAGGAAGCTCTATACAACATTGTCAGTCTTGGAATTTTTTTCTCAACATGATAGACAACAATTGTACCTTATTATTCTTCTAATTTGCATTTATTTAATTATCAGAGAAGCTTAGCAACTTTAAAAATTTTCTTAATTTTTAATATATATAATTTTTACCAATTGTTTGTAAATCATTGAACCTTAAGTATATATTATGAGAAAAGTAAAGTTCCTAGGATCACAACCACCAGAAAAAAAAGACTATTAACAGCTTGGTATATGTTTTAGTCAACTTTAATAAACAAAACACACACACACACACATATATATATTTCACACACCAATAGTAAAACAAAAGTGAAATCATACTAACATACTGCCTTGACAGTTGTTTTTAAACATGATGATATATCTTGCTTATCCTTCCATATTGATTCTTTGTGATCAATAGTACTGTGTGTGATTCCTTATGGCAGGTCAATCATTAACTGAAGGATATTTGGATGGTTTCAAAGTTTCCACAGTCATAAACAGTGTTGAGATTAGCATCCTCAGGCATATCTTTGTATATTTCTCTGATGCTCACTCCAGTACATTCCTAGAAATGGAGTTCTTGGATCAAAAGTTTTCATTTGTTTAATGATTTTGATACATATTGTCAAACTGTCTTCCACACACCTCTAAGGTATCCATGAACATCCTCTACTTTCTTAATAATGGCATTGATGTTCTTTTGAATCTTGGGTGTTCTAGGTGAAAATGACATCTCATTGTTTTAATTTGCATATTTTGTTTACTGGCAAGGTTAGACATCTTTTATATGTACAGATATTGTTGCACATTTGCGTGAAAGGAAGTACTCTGTCAAAAGATTTGTAGTCTTATAGAAAACAAATTATGGTTACTGGAGGGAGAGGGATAAATTAGGAGTTTGGGATTAATACATTGCTATATATAAAAGACAGTGAAGAATCTGATCTGCCTGCTTTGCAGGAGACCCAGGTTTGATCCCTGGGTCGGGAAGATCCCTTGGAGAAGGGAACGTCTATGACTAACACTTTCACTTTTTCATATATAAAAGAGATAAACAACAAAGACCTGTATAGCATAGGGAACTATATTCAATATTTTGTAATAACCCACAGTGGAAAAGAATCTGAAAAAAATATATAAATATATATATAGGCTTCCCTGGTAGCTCAGAGAGTAAAGCCCTCTATAAAACTGAGGGCTTCCTAAATGGTACAATGGTAAACTAGTGCAGGAAACACGAGTTTGACCCTGGGTCACAAAGATACCCTGGAGTAGGAAATGAAAACCCACTCCAGTATTCTTGCTTGGAAAATTCCATGGACAGAAGAGCCTGATGGGCTACAGTCACGGGATCACAAAGAGTTGAACACAACTGAGTGCACACACACATATATAACTGAATCACTTTATTGTACACCTGAAACTAACATAATATTGTAAATAAATTATACCTCAATTAAATATATATTAAATAAATATGTATAT
This sequence comes from Neotragus moschatus, assembly GCA_006410615.1. Lineage (NCBI taxonomy): Eukaryota > Metazoa > Chordata > Mammalia > Artiodactyla > Bovidae > Neotragus > Neotragus moschatus. The sequence goes on along the minus strand of SJYA01003353.1, from coordinate 983,912 downwards.
ATATATAAATATTTGGATAAGCTAAAAAAATAGTTTGCAGTCTTCATTTTAATCAGTATATTCAATTTCCATGTAAGAAAGGTTGTACCCATTTCCACTCCCTCAAATAATGTATGAGGCTGTCCATTTCTCCACATCCTCACTCATATTATTATTATGTATTTTATTATTGTTAATCTAAAAACAAAGCATTATTCTAATTAATTTGCTTATATTTGATTACAGTTGAAGATGAATATTATGTTTATTGGTCATTCATAGTGGCCTCAAAAGGAAGGAGGGCCCCATGGACTAGATGACTGGAAGACAGACTAAAAGGGTCCTGGAAACCCCAGGCGCAGTGGCAACAGTAGGGGAGAGGAGAGTTAAGCTTTAAGTTAACTTTCCTTTCTCCTCGCCCCTGTCTTTTTGCTCCTCAAGTTGCCCAAGCTCTTGTTCCTTTGCTCATTTTTATATTAAAATTTTTGTCTAAGGCAAGCAGAATAGTGCAAACAATCTATAAATGATAAAATCTCAACCCCAGCTTTAGAAAAAACAGAGTAGACAAGACAGCCTCAGGCAATGCATTGTCTTTGGGAAACTGTATAATCTTGTGAAAGTTACTCAGTCTTTTCCAACTCTTTAAGACCCCATGGACTATACAGTCCATGGAATTCTCCAGGCCAGAATACTAGAGTGGGTAGCCTTTCCATTCTCCAGGGGATCTTCCCAACCCAGGGATCAAACCCAGGTCTCCTGCATTGCCATTGGATTCTTTACCAACTGAGCTATCAGGGAAGCCCCTAGTGGCCCAAAATGTTTGATAAATTCCTGGAATGAATACAGATTGGCTCAAACTGAAATCATACAGGAGGGCACCACAGCCCAACGAATCTCAGGCAGGCAAAGGATGCTGCAGAAGCAGAGCCACTTTGAGGGAAGAAGGACCAGTATGGAAAGTGGACATGGGAGGATGAGGGGAAAGGAAATGATTACTTTAAAATTTATTTGAAAAATGGTTGGATAATTTGGGTTTTGCTTCCACCATCTTCCTTTCCCTCATCACCAGTGAAGGAGTTTATCTCATGGATGAAAATGAGCAGTGTTTTTTCTAAAGAAATTGAGGGATATGCCTGCAAAAGGCTAGGGCTCCAGAATAGGGGGTGGGGGGAAGATTGGTGCCTGGGGCAGAGTAAAAATTACCACAAATGCTTCCTCTCCATGAATCCATAACTTTGCACTGATACTGCAGATCTGTCAAGAGGTGACCTGCTTTGTTTTTTTGTTGAAGATATCTTTTAACTTGCTTTGGTCAATGGGACATTGGCAAAAATAGTGCAGACAAAAGCTAGAAAAGTGCCTATGCGTTGGGGCCCGCACTATTGCTAGTCTTGTAAACCTGCTGCCAACAGACTGGATGATCAAACTCATGCCCCAATTATCCCTGTATCCCCAAATAATAGCCAACCAACTCCCAGACGCAGTGTCACCAAGACTGCTAGCAGCAGCTGACTACAGATACATGAGAGCGGACACAAGCAAAAGAATAGTCCAGTTGAGCCCAGCCCAAATTGCCAAATCCCAACAACTGTACATTAAATAAATGGCAGTTGTTTTAAGGCTCTAGGTTTTGAGTGGTTTGATCTTTGGTGGAAATTACGTGAATCATGGGGCCCTAGGACTGAAATAGAAGCATGACTCATTTAACCAAGAGAAGTCTGGCAAAAAGAGAGTTGGGTCACCATGAGAGAGGATCATAGCTCCTCAGGTTGTATATCCAGGGTCCCTAGAATGAAAGGGAGACTGAGAGCCTTGAGGAAGGATATTATGGTAACATTGTAGTTATGTACAGTAAATCTTCCTAGTTACCCCTGAAAGGACCCACAGCAATTTCCCAAAGTAATTGTGTATCAGAGAAATAAAAATCCACATAGTCTCCAAGGCTTATTAGACAATGGCTTTGAGCTAACAGTTATCCTGGGGAATGAGAGCATCACTGCTACCCACAGTCAGAGTGAGGGCTAATGAATGTCAAATGATAAATGGATAAATCCAACTCATAGTGGGGCCAGGAGTGTACAAAACCACTCTCTGGTAATTTCTCCAGTTCTTAGGTTTACAGTTGTAATAGATAAAACCAGCAACTGGCAAAATACCCCAACTGGCTCCCCGTGGAAAAAAAACTTTTCTGTTAAGGAAGGGACAGGTGGAAACCTGGAACTTATTCTCCTTTCAAATTGTAGCAGGAATAGCAAACACAAATATAGCTCTTGTTACATGCCAGACACTCTTCCAAGCACTTTACATACATTAAAAAATTATTCCTCAAAACAGCACTACAAAGTAGGTACTATTTTTGTTTGCTTTTAGGTATTTTAAAATGATTTTTTAATTTAAGTATAGTTGACTTCCAATATTGTATTAGTTTCAAAGTAGGTACTGTTATTGTACACATTTTACAGAAAAGTTAAGCTTAAGTAACTTGCCCAAGGTCACCAGTTAATAATTGGTAAGGTGGAACTTAAACCAGAACCGGCTCCAGAGTCCATGCTATTAACCATTAAATTGTACTGTCTAAATAGTAAACTGTAACCAATACTGCAGACATGGGAGACTCTCAGAAATTAGGGTCGCCATCAAGACTTTAAAATTCCATTGTAGTGATCCCTATTACATAGCATTCTTATGCGATATACCTGTTTGGCTAGTGAAGAGTACAGAGGGCTCTTGAAATAGAAATGATATATGTGGATTGACTTTGAGTAGGTTCTGAAGGCACAAGTAACATTTGTGAGCAGTGACTCACACTGCCAGTGTGCCTCCACCTGCCACATTGCTTTCCTCTTGTCAATCCACACTTACAGTTTCATGGGAACTGTTATGGGTTAAACTGAATATTTTTTATTTGTCTGTGCTGGGCCTTTGTTGCTGTGTGCTTTCTCTAGTTGTGGCGAGTAGGGGCTACTCCTAGTTGCGGTGCTCAGGCTTCTTATTGCAGTGGCTTCTCTTGCTGTGAAGCACAGGATTTTGTAGTTGCAGCTGGTGGACTCTAGAGTGCAGGTTCAGTAGTTGTAGCACTCAGGCTCAGTAGCTGTGGTACACAGAGTTAATTGCTTGGAGGCGTGTGGGATCTTCCCAGACTAGAGATTGAACCCGTGTCCCCTGTCCTGGAAGTCGGACTTTCAACCACTGGATCACCAGGGAAGTCCAAAGACAAGGTCATTAAACATATAACTGAGGTTATATAAGGTCCTTGAGGTGAGCCCTAATCCAGCATGACTGCTGTTCTTTTAAGAAGAGTGGGTGAGTGACTGAGTAAAAGTCACTCAGTCATGTCTGACTCTTTGTGGCCCCATGGACTGTAGCCCATCAGGCTCCTCTGTCCATGGGATTCTTCAGGCAAGAATACTGCAGTGGACTGCCATTTCCTTCTTTCTGTCCCAGGGATCGAACCTGGGTCTCCCTCATTGCAGGCAGTATCTTGACCAACTGAGCCACCAGGGAGATTATAAGAAGAGATCAGGACTCAAATAGGCCCAGAGAGAGGACCGTGTGAAGACACATGGAGAAGATGGCAGAGGTGGGGGCGCCAAAAGAAACTAACTCTGTTGATACCTTAATTTCTGACTTCTAGCCTTCAGAGCTCTAAGGAAGTAAATTTCTGTTGTTAAGGCCACCCATTCTGTGGTTCTTTGTCATGGCAACCCTGGCAAACTAATATAGGGACTTCTTTATAGACCAGTTGTATTAGTCAGGGTTCTCCAGAGAAACAATAGGAAGGAGATGGGAATACCAGACCGCCTGACCTGCCTCTTGAGAAACCTATATGCAGGTCAGGAAGCAACAGTTAGAACTGGACATGGAACAACNGCTGGCGCTCGGCTCCCTTCAGCCTCCCCGGGTGCAGCCGTGTCCCTCTCTGCCTTCTCTTCGGACTGGCCCAGTGTGCTGGGTGGAAGCATACATGCCTGAGGGGGGCTGACCCAGCAGTGGGCCAGTGTGACCCATTCTGACTTCTCACCACACACCACTCCCGAGGCCAGTGTGTCCACTCCCAGGACAAGTTTACAGTGAGATCCGTGGGCCAGGAAGCTGCCCGGAGCTTGCAGGGTCCTGAGGCTGGCTTAAGCACACAGGCCTCTCCCTGGTGAACTGGACTCGAGAGGCAGTGCTCACCCTGGAGGGCTGTCTGCTCGGGATCTGGCCGAGCCCTCCCTGCAGGGCCCGAGCCTGGGAGAGCAGAATTCTCCTGGGCTTCCCCAGTTCAGTTGCTGCCTTGGTGTCGTGAGGATGGCTGATAAATAACAGCAGGAGTGACACTGGAAGGGAAATATTGTTGAAAAAGGGAATGAGTACCTAGTACCTTAATGTCTCCAAAGTGGAGGTGGCGAAATGAAAAGTAATTCTAGTGAAAGCTTTAAAAACAAAAATTCAAGGCCCCTTTCTCTTGCCTGGCACTGTTCCCTCTCCTCTTGTCGCACGTGGGCAGTGGGGTCCTTGGGGACCGGGGGGACCCTTGTGTGCACCAGACCCTCGACCAGACTGCGGGGGATGAGAGGAGCCTGGCTTCACGCAGAGAGGAGGGTAGTCACACAGTTAGAAGCAGAGGCCGGGAAGGCAGGAGGAGAAAGACTTCCTCAACCGAGGGCGCTTGAGCAGAGCTGCCAGCAAAGTCTGCTCCACGGTCCAGCAGCTTCTGAGCTGCGGTCTCTGAAAAGTTGGGCTAAGATGGGACACTTAAACCTGTGCTCAGGCTTCAGTCGTGTCCAACTCTGTTGCGGACTATAGCCCGCCAGACTCCTCTGTCCATGGGACTCTCCAGGCAAGAATACTGGAGTGGGTTGCCATTTCCTCCTCCAGGGGATCTTCCAGACCCAGGGATCAAACCCAGGTCTCTTACGTTTCCTCCATTGGCAGGCAGATTCTTTCCACCAGCACCACTTGGGAAGCCTAAAACCTTCTTGTTCTTGTTCAGTCGCTTAGTCGTGTCCTGCGACTCCATGGAGTGCAGCACGCCAGGCTTCCCTGACCTTCACTGTCTCAAGGAGTTTACTCAGACTCATGTTCATTGAGTTGATGACGCCATCTGGCCATCTCATCCTCTGTCATCTCCTTCTCTTCCTGCCTTTGAGCTTTGGGGTCTTTTCTAATGAGTCATCTCATCACATCAGGTGGCCAAAGTATTGGGGCTTCAGCTTCAGCATCAGCCCTTCCAATGAATATTCAGGGTTGACTTCCTTTAGCCCCAGTACCTGGGGCTATTTAATTTCAAGTCAGAACTTGGTAAAGGTGACATTTCAAGTTGTCCAACAGGAAACGGATTGATCGTTCAGTACATGGCTTTAGGACAACTGATCAAACAGTAGAAAAAATTTCATTCTGACTTCTCACCAGAACCCAAAGTAAACTCTGGTCAATTAAATATTTAAATGCAATTAAAATGATCCTAAGAGTATTGGGAGAAAATACAAGCCGATGTTTATTCAGTGTTCAGTGTTGTCTCTGTGAAGCCACTTCCATCCAGGAGTGGAAACTGTTACTACTGATTNACTTCTCACCAGAACCCAAAGTAAACTCTGGTCAATTAAATATTTAAATGCAATTAAAATGATCCTAAGAGTATTGGGAGAAAATACAAGCCGATGTTTATTCAGTGTTCAGTGTTGTCTCTGTGAAGCCACTTCCATCCAGGAGTGGAAACTGTTACTACTGATTCTGAACCATTCTGGTTGTCGCAGAGAGTGGAACCATGAGTGATCTTTTTTCTTCTTTTGGATTCTCTCTGTCTTAGACATTTTTATATTGTTCTGGAAATGTTTATACCATTGCCCTATTTTTTATGCTTTGTTTAAAAATTCAATGGAAGTTTTTTTTTTTTTTTTTGCTTTTATAATTTAAACCTTTTACATTTGTGAAAGTGATACATGGCTATAATGAGATGTTTACATGGTAGAACACAACCAGGAATAAGTTATTTAAAAACTCATGTTTGGCCCTGCTTCCCTAAATTAACCATTTTAAACATTAATTAAACATTCTTGGCACCTTTCTTTGCATGTCTACAGATAGAAAAATAACACATTTGAAATGTCATTCAGTATGAGACGTGCTTTATGTTCTATTTTTAATGAGAGAATTAAATTTTTCTCACTTAAACCTATAGCCATGAAATTAAAAGACACTTACTCCTTGGAAGGAAAATTATGACCAACCTAGATAGCATATTCAAAAGNGGAGAGTAAAAAAGTTGGCTTAAAGCTCAACATTCAGAAAACTGAGATCATGGCATCTGGTCCCATCACTTCATGGGAAATAGATGGGGAAACAGTGGAAACAATATCAGAGTTTATTTTTTGGGCTCCAAAATCACGGTAGATGGTGACTGTAGCCATGAAATTCAAAGACGTTTACTCCTTGGAAGGAAAGTTATGACCAACCTAGATGGCATATTTAAAAGCAGAGACATTGCTTTGCCAACAAAGGTCCATCTAGTCAAGGCTATGGTTTTTCCAGTGGTCATGTATGGATGTGAGAGTTGGACTGTGAAGAAAGCTGAGCGCTGAAGAATTGATGCTTTTGAACTGTGGTGTTGGAGAAGACTCTTGAGAGTCCCTTGGACTGCAAGGAGATCCAACCACTCCATCCTAAATGAGACCAGTCCTGGGTGTTCATTGCAAGGACTGATGCTGAGGCTGAGACTCCAATTCTTTGGCCACCTCATGCAAAGAGTCGACTCATTGGAAAAGAGCCTGATGCTGGGAAGGATTGGGGGCAGGAGGAGAAGGGGATGACAGAGGATGAGATGGTTGGATGGCATCACCAACTCGATGCACATGAGTTTGGGTGAACTCTGGGAGTTGGTGATGAACAGGGAGGCCTGGCGTGCTGTGATTCATGGGGTCGCAAAGAGTCGGACACGACTAAGCGACTGAACTGAACTGATACCATTTGTATTTTGCTTATTTCACAAGATTATTATTGTATTACCAAGTGTGTGACTGAGCCTCCAATGAAAATGATGACTAGACTTGAAGCAGCTGATCAAATGTATAGCTCGATATATGATGAATGATTGTAATAGTGTAACTCTAGGTACGAAAAGATGCAATGAGAGGGAATACTTTTCTGGACCACAACTAGAAGACAGGTGTCCAGAGATCTTTGATTAGTCCAGTAACAGCACATTGAGTGTCTTATCAACAAAAACCTTCTTCAGAACTGGGTATAAGTCTTTCCAGCAACGCGGGACAAAGTGGTCATGAAATGCCCCCCAGAGTATGGTCAGATTTATGACCACAAAGGGGCTGTGTCGGCTACAAATTGGCATTTACCAAGAACATTGCCAACGACTGAACAACAAAGGCATTTGCCATCTGCCTCTGTGGAGATTGAGCCCCATGCTGCTATAGCTGTTGACCTTCACCAACCCCTGAGGGAGTTCGGGGTGGGGTGAGGCCCTCTGTGCTCCAGGGAATCTGGTGGGTCTTTAGATAGTTGGATGTTTTGAGGAACAGATTATATGATCTCAATCCTTACATCTCCTCATATTTGGAGAAGCACTGAATCCCTTCATGGTGCCATCAGACCCTCATGACTAAGAAAAAACCTTTTGTAAAATGAGTGCTTCATAGTATTGAACTCCCCCTTCACCAAGACCTTATATATTGACTTTCCCCCACTGCTGCTTTGGAGCAGGCTCTCAGAGCTGTCTGAGATGCTGCCTTCTGGGCTGCAGTCCTCATTTTACCCCAAATAAAACTTAACTCACAGCTCTCAAGTTGTACATCTTTTTCTAGTCAACAGTTCATTAACAGGTAGGACAATGAGGGCTCTTTAATTCACTCTCACTTGCTCACCATTTGGGCAAGGGCATTCTCTACTGGATCCCAAGAAGTGTTCTCATATTCTCTAACCTGGCTTGTGTGGGCCCTTATCTTTTATCTTCCAGAAATTCCTGTCTCTGTCAGCCTCCCACCCTTATCTCCAAAGCTGTCAAGTACTGTGCAGGATCTGAGATTTTATCCTACTTGCAAATGAACAAGTTCCCACATTGGAGGCAGATGCTTTAACCTCTGCACCACCAGGGAAGCCATGAACAAGTTAACCTGTTATATATACATGTTTCATGGATGCTGAAAGAAGACACAAGGCTGCAGAATCAGACAAAGCACTTTATTATTCACTGCAAAAGTAGAAGCAGAGTGTTCGTGTGATGCTTGTGCCAGCCTCATGGGAAAGACTAGAGATCTCTTCAAGAAAATTAGAGATACCAAGGGAACATTTCATGCAAAGATGGGCTCGATAAAGAACAAAAATGGTATGGACCTAACAGAAGCAGAAGACATTAAGAAGAGGTGGCAAGAATACACAGAAGAACTGTACAAAAAGGATCTTCATGACCCGGATAATCATGATGGTGTGATCACTCATCTAGAGCCAGACATCCTGGAATGTGAAGTCAAGTGGGCCTTAGGAA
>SJYA01003353.1:930590-959831 GCA_006410615.1 Neotragus moschatus | reverse complement strand
TGAAGCTGAAACTCCAATACTTTGGCCACCTCATTCGAAGAGTTGACTCATTGGAAAAGACTCTGATGCTGGGAGGGATTGGGGGCAGGAGGAGAAGGGGACGACTGAGGACGAGATGGCTGGATGGCATCACTGACTCGATGCACGTGAGTTTGGGTGAACTCTGGGAGTTGGTGATGGACAGGGAGGCCTGGTGTGCTGCGATTCATGGGGTTGCAAAGAGTCGGAGACGACTGAGCAACTGAACTGAACTGATACTTTATTAACAGAAGTGTAAATTTATATAACTGTTCCAAAAATCAATCTGAGAAAATCTATCAACAGTCTGGAGAATGTTCATGGCTTTGATACAATTCCAATTCTAGACTTCTCACCTAAAGCATGAACACAAAAGCAGATAAACATATATAAGGAAATGTTTATAACAGCATCCTTAAAATAGCAAAATAATTAGAAGGAAATTAATATTGTCTAATTTGGGAATGCTATACAAAAAAAAACCAAAAGGTTTTAATGACTGGGATAACCACGATGGTGGGGTGACTCACCTAGAGCCAGACATCCTGGAGTGTGAAGTCAAGTGGGCCTCAGAGAAACGTTACTACAAATAAGGGTAGTGGAGGTGATGGAATTCCACTTGAGCAATTTTAAAATCCTAAAAGATGATGCTGTTAAAATACTGCACTCATTATGTTAGCAAATTTAGAAAACTCAGCAGTGGCCATAGGACTGGAAAAGGTTAGTTTTCATTCCAATCCTAAAGAAGGGCTATGCCAAAGAATGTTCAAACTGCTGTGCAATTACACACATTTCACATGCCAGCATGGTTATGCTCAAAATTCTTCAAGCTAGGCTTCAGCAGTATGTGAACCAAGAACTTCCAGATTTGAAGCTGGATTTAGAAAAGGCAGAGGAACCAGAGATCAAATTGACAGCATATGGCAATCATGGATCATGGAGGAAGCAAGGAAACTCTAAGAAAATATCTGCTTTGTTGACTACACTAAGGCCTTTGACTGTGTGGATCAAACAAATGATGGAAAATTCTAAAAGAGATGGGTATACCAGACCACCTTACCTGTCTCCTGAGAAACTTGTATGCGGATCAAGAAGCAACAGTTACAACTGGACATGGAACAATGGACTGGTTCAAAATTGGGAAAGGAGTGAGAGAGTCAATTCCTAAGTAGGTTGATAAAGAGTCCAGGGCCCTTGAGGAGGAAGGGGTCCGAGGCTCTCAAGGAGGAGAAAAGAACAAATGTTTTATCTACACTGCTTTGTCTTAGTCAATAAAACAATGTATCTTGCTCAAGGACATGTTTCTCCTTAACAAGAACTAATCTTGTTATCTTAAAATGAATATTATGGGAGTGGGTCTGATGAGTGAAGGGAAGTTGTTCAGTCATGTCTGACTCTTTTCAACCCCATGAACTTTAGCCCACAAATCTCCTCCATCCATGGAATTTTCCAGGCAAGAATCCTGGAGTGGGTTGCCATTTCCTTCTCCAGAGGATCTTCCTGATCCAGGGATCAAATCTGGGTCTCCACATTGCAGGCAGATGCTTTACCATCTAAGCCACCAGGGAAGCCCATGGGTCTGGTAAGATCTTTCTATTGTTAGTTCTAATCCCATTATCTTAAGACTTATGCTGTGAAAGTGGGTCTGGTAAAAGCATATAAGGCCTTGATAAGACTAGCGAAGGGGGCACTCTCCGGCCCCCTTCTTATGTCTATGTCAGAAGCTTTCTCTGTCCCTTTTCTTACTTTAGTAGAACTCTGCTGGCTTCCCTGGTGGCTCAGAGGTTAAAGCGTCTGCCTCCAATGCGGGAAACCTGGGTTCAATCCCTGGGTCAGGAAGATCCCCTGGAGAAGGAAATGGCAACCCACTCCAGTATTCTTGCCTGGAGAATCCCATGGACAGAGGAGCTTGGTAGGCTACAGTCCATGGGTCACAAAGAGTCAGACACGACTGAGTGACTTCACTTCACATGAGTGATCAAGCCTGGTCCCTGGTTCTGAAGCTAAATCTTCTGAGATTACAAATCCGACACCATTCACTGTAAGCTATCAGGAGTATGTCAAAGCTGTATATTGTCACCCTGCTTATTTAACTTATATGTAGAGTACATCATGAGAAATGCCAGGCTGGATGAAGCACAAGCCAGAATCAAGATTTCTGGGAGAAATATCAATAATCTCATATGCACATGATACCACACTATTGGCAGAAAGAGAAGAGGGACTAAAGAGTCTCTTGATGAAAGTGAAACAGGGGAGTGAAAAAGCTGGCTTAAAACTCAACATTCAAAAAAACTGAGATCATGGCATCTGGTCCCATCACTTCATGGCAAAGTCCCATCACTTCATAGAAGGGGAAAAAGTGGAAGCAGTGGCAGATTTTATTTTCTTGGGCTCCAAAATCACTGTGGACAGTGACTGCAGCCATGAAATTAAAAGATGCTTGCTCCTTGGAAGAAAAGCTATGACAAACCTAGACAGTGTATTAAAAAGTAGAGACATTACTTTGCCAACAAATGTCTGTATTGTCAAAGCTATATTTTTTCCAGTAGTCATATAAGGATGTGAGAGTTGGACCATAAGAAAGGCTGAGTGCCAAAGAATTGATGCTTTTGAACTGTGGTGTTGGAGAAGACTCTTGAGAGTCCCTTGGACAACAAGGAGAACAAGGAGAACTAAAGGAAATCAACCCTGAATATTCACTGGAAGGGCTGATGCTCAAGCTGAAGCTCCAATACTTTGGTCACCTGATGCAAAGAGTCAGCTGATTCAAAAAGACCCTGATATTGGGAAAGATGGAAGGCAAAAGGAGAAGGGGACAGCAGAGGATGAGATGATTAGATAGCATCATCGACTCAATGGAGATGAGTTTGAGCAAACTCTAGGAGATAGTGGAGGACAGAGGAGCCTGGCGTACTGCAGTCCATGTGGTTGCAGAGTCAGACACAACTTAGAGACTGAACAACAACAAGAAATTTGGAAATTTTGATATATTATGGTATACCCACAGACTTAGATATATAAACATTAAAAATCATATTCTGTCAGATTTTTAATAATATGAGATAAATATGTTACAGAATTATGAAAAGGGCAGGACACACAGCTACATCAAATTCTAACTGTGTAATGTATATGTATATGTGTGTGTGTGTATATATATATATATATATATATATATAGTATACACATTGGAGAAGGAAATGGCAACCCACTCCAGTATTCTTGCCTGGAGAATCCCATGGATGGAGGAGGCTGGTGGGCTACAGTCCACGGGGTCGCAAAGATTCGGATACGACTGAGCGACTTGACTCACTCACTCACTCATAGTATACACACACACACACACACACACACACACACACACACACACATATATAATGAGAGAGAGAGACAGACTGAAAGAGTGGGAAAAAAAAATGTTAACAGTGACATAGCTTATTAGTCTGTCGAGTGGTCATCATGAAATACCACAGACTGAGTGACTTAAGCAACAGAAATTTAGCTCTTCACGGCTCTGGAGGTTAGAAGTCAGAGACCTAAGTATCAGCAGGGTGGTTTTTCCTGAGGCCTCTTTTCTTGGATTGCACATGGATGCCTTCTGGCTGTATCTTCCTGTGATCTTCCCTCTGAGTGAGAGCATCCATGATGTCTGTGTACCCAAATTTCTTCTTCTTATAAGGACACCAGTCAGATTGGTTTAGGACCCACCTTCATGACGCCCCCCCTCCTTCCCACATTTACCCTTAACCACCTCTTTAAAGGCCCTATCTCCAAATACAGTTACTTTATGAGGCACTAAGACTTAGAATTTCAACATATGAATTTAGGGAAGGGCACAGTTTAGCCTATAAGACATAGATCTCAAGTTTTGTACCAAAATACAGCAGGGAACACAGGGGCAGTAGATACCAAAGGTGAGAAGGCCCAGGCAGGGCAGAGGGACGAGGGTCTCCATCATACCCTTGAAGCTGTAGACACACTAAGGTAGAGGGAGGAAGGAGGGAGAAGGGTCTCTGAGGAACGATCAACGACCCAGTCACTGCCTCAAAGTCACATGGCTTTTTATTTTTATTTATTTATTTTTTTTTAAGTTTAAATTTTTATTTTTTAGTTGTTTTGCTTTACAATACTGTATTCATTTTGCCATACATTGACATGAATCAGCCACAAGTGTACCTGAGTTCCCAATCCCGACCCCCCCCACCTCCCTCCCCACACCATCCCTCCGGATCATCCCCGTGCATCAGTCCCAAGCCTTCTGCATCGAACCTAGACCGGCGATTCGTTCCACTTATGATATCATACATGTTACAATGCCACGCTCCCAAATCCTCCCACCCTCTCCCTCTCCCACAGAGTCCAAAAGGCTGTTCTACACATCTGTGTCTCTCTTGCTGTCTCGTGTACAGGTTTAACACTACCATCTTTCTAAATTCCATATATATCACATGGCTTTTTAAAATGTTCTACAAACAATTGCGTATTCATGACTGTAAAATCTCTGTTGTAAGGGGAAAGAAACAAAGATGTTTAGAGAACAGAGCAGCTGTTGCCCTCTGGTGGCTCATTCAAGCAGCTGTTGTCTGTTTGTGGGGCAAGCAAATAGGCAGCCCTCAAGAGGCCTANCTTTCTAAATTCCATATATATCACATGGCTTTTTAAAATGTTCTACAAACAATTGCGTATTCATGACTGTAAAATCTCTGTTGTAAGGGGAAAGAAACAAAGATGTTTAGAGAACAGAGCAGCTGTTGCCCTCTGGTGGCTCATTCAAGCAGCTGTTGTCTGTTTGTGGGGCAAGCAAATAGGCAGCCCTCAAGAGGCCTACTGGAGAAGGCAATGGCACCCCACTCCAATACTCTTGCCTGGAAAATCCCATGGACAGAGGAGCCTGGTGGGCTGCAGTCCATGGGGTCGCTTAGAGTCAGACCTGACTTAGTGACTTCACTTTCACTTTTCACTTTCATGCACTGGAGAAGGAAATGGCTACCCACTCCAGTGTTCTTGCCTGGAGAATCCCAGGGACAGAGGAGCCTGTTGGGCTGCCGTCTCTGGGGTCACACAGAGTCGGACATGACTGAAGTGACTTAGCAGCAGCAGCACCAAGGGGCCTACTTCAGGCTTAATCCCAGGGCCCAACTATGGCTCACCATCTCTCTGAGTTCAACAAAGTTCTGAAATTCTAAATGTCCCTCCTCTGATCATGTGACAGTATGCTCTCAGCTGCCATGAGACAGAGAAACAGCAGCAGCAGGGAGAGGGAAATAGGTTCTGGGATCAGTAGGGCACTGGAGGCAGGGCCTTTGCCATCAGAAGGCTAAAGAGGGCAGGCCATTGGAGTTGGGGTGGCAGCCTTGGGGTTGGAGGGGAGGGGACCCACTAAAGTGAGAGTCCAGGGCAGAATGTATTTGGTGACTGTCTGTGGGGGATCAATAAGAGGGTGGGCATGAAGAACACTCAGGATGAGTGAGTAATGGTCCCACCTGCAAGGTCCCATCTGCAAGGGCACTAAAAGGAGCAGAATACAGGGAAGGTCAGGAACATCACCAACTCAGTGAATATGAATTTGAGCAAACTCTGGGAGAGAGTGAAGGACAGAGGAGCTTGGCTTGTTGCACTCTGTGGGGTCACAAAGAGTCAGACACGATTTATTGTTCAGTTTAGACTGAACAATAACAACAACAATAGGAACTCTGGTCCAGGCCTGTGGCTGGTGAATCCAGCAAGGCAGCCAAGGCCTTCTCCTGGACACATCTTACCTCATTATATTGTCAAGGGCCACCCACCCCCTCCAAGTTCTTAGGGACCCAATGTTTCCTCTTTGTTGATCCCTGAGAGACCCTAGGATTTTTTTGTAAATAGTGGTTCCCGGCTGGCCTCTCCTTGTTCACTTATATTCCTTAACAGAGAATGGGCAGCACTGGGCCCAGGGTTGAGACCAAGACTGCCCCTACCTTAGGATAGTTGGATAGTCAGGGGTGATGGGGATAAATATAAAGGTGGAAGAGGAGAACTCACTGACCTAGAAGCACTTTCCTGTGACTCAGAGTTTCATGCCCTGATAAGGACCCATGGTTAGCAGTACTAACCTGCCGCTGTAATGGCAACTTGAGGCTGAGGAACAAGGGAAGAGGGAGGACAAACAGTGGTCACAACAAACAAAGTGGATATGCCAGAGCTGATTAGATATTGGGGAAGGAGTCAGGAAGTTCAAAGTGTCAGGGATGTGGCAATGTTAGGATAGAGTTACAGTGTGAGACCAGATAAACTGCCAGATAAACATTGTCATGTTTGCTGGGAAGGCTTGGAAGACATTTCTTCACCAGGAATGCACTGGTGAACAGGAGCACTAGCTTCTCTGAGAAGAGCAATAGTAGCTGTCTTCTCTAGACCAGGATTGATAGTAGGAGATGCTGTGGTGGAACTGCCCCCCTCCCCCAGTATCAGTGGAGATGAGAGGATTCTGGGATGGCAGAAGCCAACGAGGATATTTAACTGGCAAGACAGAAGGGATTACCATAATGGGTTGTGTTCTCCCTCCCAAATTCATATGTTGATGCTCTAACCTTCAATGTGATAGTATTTGGAGGTGGGGCCTTTGGGAGGTATCTATAATTAGGGTTAGATTAGGTCATGAGGATGGAGCCTCCATGATGGGCTTAATGCCCTTATAAAAAAAGAGGAAGAAACAGATGATGACTCTGTTCCTTCAACCTGTTCCAAGAAAAGGCCATGTGAGGACATAACAAGGGGAGAGCCCTCACCAAGAACTTGGTCATGCCAGCACTCTGATCTTGAGCCTCTAGAACCAAGATAAATATTTGTTGCTTAAGTTGCTAAGTCTTTGGTGTTTGTTATAGCATCCCAATCTAAGACATATGTCAATGACAAAAAGGTCATCAACAGTGAGTATCCAGAAACCAGATGTCCAGGTGAGGCAGTGTGTCAAAGCCAGTCGATTCATAGGAAAATAGAAGCAGACATAATTCTGGTCAATTCTTTTACCCAATAGTTGAAGATTGGGGGTTTCCCTGAATCCTCTTGCAATGCGGGAGCCAGGTTCGATCCCTGGGTTGGGAAGATTCCCTGGAGAAGGAATTGGCTACCCACGCCAGTATTCTTTTCATATTGTTTTGGGATTCTTGAGGCAAGAATACTGGAGTGGTTTGCCATTCCCTTCTCCAGTGGACCACATTTTGTCAGAACTCTCTGCCATGACCCATCTGTCTTTGGTGGCCCTGCGCAGCATGGCTCATAGCTTCATTGAGTTACACATAACTATTCATAAGAGTAAAATACTTAGAAATAGCAAATATAGCAATCATATAATGAAAAATAAAGTATAATTCATACAATACTTCATACATAATTCATACAATAGAATACTAAATATCAATGAAAAATAAACTATTAATATAACCATGGATGTATCTCATGCTGTTGAGCAAAATAAGGTAGACACAAGAGTACTTATTATATGAGTCCTTCGAAATTAAGACCAAAAACAGGCAGAAACTAATGTAGGTGAGAGAAGATAGAATAATAGTTCCCTTTGCCAGGAAAGCAGGTACTGGTGAGGGCAGCTCGGGGATGCTGGCAATTCCCAATCTTGATCCAGGAGGTAATTTCACAGATCTGCTATGCTGTGCTTACTTGCTCCGTCATGTCTAACTCTTTGTGACCCCGTGGACTGCAGCCCACCAGGCTCCTCTTTCCATGGGGATTCTAAAGGCCAGAATACTGGAGTGGGTTGCCATCCCCTCCTCCAGGGGATCTTTACAACCCAGGGATTGAACACAGGTCTCCCATATCACAGGTGGATTCTTTACCATCTGAGCCACCAAGGAAGCCCAAGAATACTGGAGTGGGTAGCCTATCCCTTCTCCAGGGGATCTTCCCAACCCAGGAATCGAACCAGGGTATGCACACATAAAAATTCACCAAGCTATAATCATATTTGTGTACTGCATACAAGTCATAACTCAATTCAAAAAGTGGGGTGTGGAAATGGATGTTGAATGCTTAACATAGGTCCAGAGTCAATTCCAGATGGAACTTTGAGCCCCTGTAACCTCTCCTTCACATGGCTGCATGACCTTCCACAGCCAAGTCTGCAGGAGTAATGAGTGGTATTGGGAGGGAAGGTGGTGATGGTTTCAAGGCCCCTGTGCCTTATCTGCCCAAGAAAGAAGAGTCTAACTGAGGCTTCGGACAACACTGCAGAGATAGCCACTCATCAGCTTCTTTGCTTCTATCACAGCCAGCCAGTGCACCACCTCCCCTAGTGGGCTATGGACCCATCGCCTGAAAGCTGCCATGGAAACCAGTCAATCCTAAAGGAAATCAACCCTGAGTATTCATTGGAAGGACTGATGCTGAAGCTGAAGTTCAACACTTTGGCCACCTGATATGAAGAGCTGGCTCATTGGAAAAGACCCTGATTCTGGGAAAGATTGAGGGCAGGAGGAGAAGGGGGCGACACAGGATGAAATGATTGCATGGCATTACCAACTCAATGGACATGAATCTGAGCAAACTCCAGGAGATAGTGAAAGAAAGGGAAACTTGGTGTGCTGCAGTCCATGGAGTTGCAAAGAGTTGGAAATGACTTAGTGACTGAACAGCAACCCATATTCTTACCTAGAAAATCCCATGGACAGAGGACAGAGGAGCCTGGTGGGCCACAGTTCATGGGGTCACAAGAGTCAGATATGACTTAGTGGTTTAATCACCACCAGTTGAAGGTTAAGTTTTTTATTTTATTTTTTTTGATAGGGAAGAAGTGGATTTATTCAGAAAGAAACACTCCATCTACAGACTCCATCTGTCTCAGAAGATGAGAGCAGCCTTGAAATATGGCTTAGTTAGTTTCTATGAGCTGGGTAATTTCATAGGCTAATGAGTGGGAGAATTATTCCAATTATTTTGGAGAAGGAGTGGTGATTTTCAGGAATTGGACCACTGCCCACTTTTTGATCTTTGATGGTCTGCCTCAGAATTGTCATGGCACTGGTGAATGTGTCACTTAGCTTAGTGATGTGTTACAATGAGCATATACTGAGACTCAAGATCTAGTGGAAGTCTACTCAATCCATCATCTTGGACCCATTTGGTTCTAATCAGTTTATATCATTTCCTATGGCTATGTCATTCTTTTAAAGTTTGTGCCCTGACCATTCCCTCCTGTTTTATTCTCCCATCAGAGATTTTACTCTCATATTCTTATGGGAAGCAGAGGGGTGGTGGTTTGTCTTCTGTAACTGCTTCAAGGCTGAGTAGGGATGTCGACCCTACTTGTCATGGAGTAAAAATCTCTGGATGATGCATCTAGGGACCACAGGGGGAGGACAACTCCTTGTTTTAATCTGTATAGGCTGGAATCCCTACATAGCCATCATCTTGAGGTGAAATTATGGTAACTGCTTCCATAATCTATGAATCTCCTACATGATGAAGTGTTTTTTACAGCATCATCAGAGTACAAAAGTAACTATCTATAAATGACAAAAGACTTAAAAGGCATGGTTAAGCATCTGATTGAAGCTTAACTTAAAAAAAAAAATTGGCATGAATTCCTGGGTGCTTGGTAGAGTAGTAAAGGAATCTCAAGAGGTCTAGGAAATCCTCATCTTTTGGAGGCTGATATGGAAGAGGGATGAGCTTTCCACATGGCTCAGAGGTAAAGAATCTGCCTGCCAATGCAGGAGACGCAGGTTCGATCCCTGGGTCAGGAAGATCCCCTGGAGGAGGACATGGCAACCCACTTCAATATTCTGCCTGGGAAATCCCATGGACAGAGGAGCCCGGTGGGCTACAATCCATGGGGTTGCAGTGTCAGACATGACTGAGCAACTGAGCACACAGGTACCAACGAGGGACACATCCTTTTCTATCAATCTCCCATCTTTTGCTTCCATTCAATAGCAGTGTCCTGGACTGTATATACTTGATTGTTGACACCATTTGCATTCTTTCTATTTTTACATTTTTTGGAATGAGGCCATGTTCTAAGGTGATCCAACTAGCTAGCAATTAGCATCATTTAACAAGATCACCTTGTTAATTTAAAATGCAAGGAACTGGAGAAAAGACCTTGAGCACTAAGAGGATTTGGATTGGACAATATTTTCATCAAAGAAAAAGAGATTATAAAGAGTAGCTACAGCATTTTTGCAAATTCATATAAACTTAACAAGGTTTCATTGCATTGCTTAACACCCACCTTTCAACATAGAAAATCCTTAGGCCTAGTGAATCCTGATAAGGCAATCTTGGCATTGCTTTAGCAGCACCTGTGAAACTGGACTGGCATGTAGTGTTGCTTCTGCTTTAAAATCTTCATAAATGAATGCTCAATGTTTGCCGCTATTCATTACATAAATGCTCTTAAGAAAGGAATTGTATTTATGACGTTAAGGGAATTCCTATATGTACCATAGTACACTACAACTCATGTGGCAAGTACTTAGCAAGAAGCTTAGGGTGGATATTTCTTTCCTGTGCTAGGGCTACAGTAACCATCTGTTTGAGATGATTATTTTCTATTGTTGAAGAGAGGTTTTGTTAAGTACATAAACTGAGTATCACATGATTGTTTAAAAAACTGACCAGCTCTTACTGAGTTATACTCTCATACTGAGGTGAAAGCTTGCTGGGGAGCATTTATGTCAGATCTCAGAGTAAAGCCCAGTTTCCCACAGTGGGAACTGGGAGCCTAATCGTGGAACTGGAGGCTTCTCATTAGAAGCAGAGCCAAGCATGGAAGGATGGAGATAGCTGCAGAGACCTAGGCAAGGGGGCAGCTTGGTGTTTGGGTGTGTGGTCAGAGTAGGTCAAAAGGTTCCAGTGTGAAGTGACAAGAAGAATATTGATAAAACATTAGGGCAAGAAGTGACCCAGAACCTCGGAAGGATCATTCTGAAGAACCAAGGTTCTGGTAGTTAAAGTGTGGGGGATGGAGGGAAGGTCACCAATGGGAAGAATATAGGGATCTAACACTTAAATTGGACACTTGAGTCTCCTCTGGAATCTGACTACTACTATGTCTCTCATCCCTTCCTAAGACACACCTAGAAGGAAGCCAGATGTAGAGAAAGGCACATAGGTTTTAGAGTCAAGCAGACCTGGGTCCAAATCGTGGTTCTGTCATTTATTTACCTGCTGTGTGACCTCAGACACATCACTTGCCCTCTCTGATCTTCAATTGCTTCATCTAAAATAGGAATAATAAAAGTAGTTACCATATAGGGTGTTTTAAGATTAATGGAGAAATGAGGTGTCTCCACTAATTAGGGGTATATACCTAAAATAGTTTCATCTTATTTCTTTCATATTTCCCAGTAAATATCCCTCAATTGCAGTGTGCTCCTGATACAGGCACACTGTATCCACTGAGGTGTGAAACTCTTTCCCCCCATAACAAGGTAGTTTTTGTCAAGACTATGGGTCCCAATCTTATCTATCATTTTGGGACAATTCCTGGGCTTGCAGACAAGTGCCATATATATCCTACTCCTCAAGATCAGGAAATTGAGGCTTTGGCCCCTTTTCCACCTGGCAGTGTCTCAGATCCTCATCTCTCCTGATGTCCCTTCCCGTGTGGCCCAGCAGCATCAGGCACAGTGCCAACATGGGAGCTTTGCAGCTTTCAGAGGAAGGATAGACGTCAGTCTCCATTTTAGTAAGATGGTGGGTGACTTCTGATGACCCTTGTTTTTATGAGCGAATCTCTTAGAGTTTCCCATCTCTTGGCTTAGGGAATGGAAACATTTCACAGCCCCCAACTAGACTTCTTCTGTCAACTGGGCCTTGGGGCATAAAGTTGATTTTCCCACAGTGATGTGGGCTCGTAGCAGGTGCTAGGAGCTTCCGGTCCTCTGAACTTAGAATGTGGGGTATTGAGTATCTTTTGCTTTAAGTTTTAGGTCCTTAGCTATGATTCCAAGAGAACAGGCAAGCTACAGAGACAGAAATCAGATTAGTGGTTGCCAGGGGCTCAGGGTAGGAGTTAGGGGATTGACTGTAAAGGGATTTGCAGGAACTCTGGGTGGTGATGGAGAGATTCCACATCTTATTCTGGTGGTGATTGTGTGATAAAATCCATTGAACTGTGCACCTCCAAAGGGTGAATTTTACTAACAGGGAACAGGAGAAAAATCCCTTTGGGCAACTGAGAGTGTCATATCACATAGTAAGGCACCTAGTGCCTGGCACACAGAGTTCAGTACCATGTAGCCACTGTTCCTGGCAAGGGCCAGAGCTGTTAGGAAGCCCTGCCAGCAGGCTGCAGTCACCAGGCTATGAGTCCAACCACCCTATTGCTACCTCTCCTGGGCTATCCTATCACCTATGGCTGTTGCTATGGCACCCACACTGGTGAGGTTCCTATGTCTGTGGGCCTTGGGCGAAGGGGGAGCTTACTTCAGCATTCCTGCACTCTGAAGGGTCCCTGAAGGGGTAGAGCCTGGGTGGAGGCAGAGAATCCCTCAGAGGGGACTGAGTTCCTGAGCAGTAAGAAAACCTTCCCAGGATCTCCCAGGAGACTAGCTGGACTGGTCCTTTGGGCTCTCATCTCAGCACAGCCTTTCCTGATGGCCCTGCAGAGAGGGACCTCGACCTGCACCAAACTCACTGACTCTCCTTCCCAGGAGGCCTGCTCTGGGCCCAGAGGAGACTGTGATATTTTGCTGTCTCAGGAGATCAAATGATAAGGCCTTACTTATGGAAGATGCCTCCCTGTTTCCATCAGCAACTTTAAAATATTTTATTTAAACATTTCAAGCTCTTGAGGCTTGACAGTTTAAAAAACAAGGCCTTGCCCAGGCTTTCAAATAGCCATCATAGGGTAAACGGATGACCATCTGGGGCAGGCAGGGGGTGTCTGTGAAATCAGATGTCAACTGGGGTCACCCTGTCATTTGAGATTCCCATAGAATTAGCTTAAAACCCATCCATAGGAGCCTCTGTACAAGTCTGCATATCTGGAGGAGAACCTGCCTTTTTTTTTTAAATCACACACCTCTGGCTCTGAGATCTTGCTTGGGCTGAAGCAGCTCAGTAAACAGAGGTTCTCACCATCTCACCCCCACTGACAGTGTTTCCCATGCTGGAGACTGGAGAGTGGGGAGTGTCGAAATGAATAGTCCAGCCCTGGCTGCAATTTGCATCACCTGGGGAGCTTTTAAAACTCCAAGTGCCAAGGCTGCAACTCATGCCAATTACATCAGAATCTCTGGGGGTGGAACCCAGGCGTCAGTATTTTTAAAGCCTGTGTTGTGCAGCCAAAGTTGAGAAACAGTGCTTTCCAAGTTCAGTCAGACCTAGGTTTAGTCCTGGCCCTGCCACTTATGGGCTCGTGGACCTTGAATAAATTACCTAAGCTTTCTGAATCTCAGCCTCAATTTATTCATCTCTAAAAGGGGTATGAAGAGTCCATGAGTTAATCCGATAAAGCCTGGTGCCTCGCAGAGACTAAGTGCCTAATAAATAGAAGCTGTTGATGTATTTTTTTGATGACAATCTATTGCTATTATTCTGGGTAAGGAAATGGCAATCCACTCCAGTATTCTTGCCTGGAGAATCCCGTGGATAGAGGAGCCTGACAGGCTACTGTCCATGAGGTCCAAAGAGTCAGACACAACTGAGCGACTAACACACACATTGCTGTTATTAATGGTGGATAAGAGGAATTTAACGCCCTTAAAACCTCTACCTCATGCTCTGAATAGAGGAATAAGAGAAGATAAATTCTAGCCACAGATATTTATTGTGATGCTAACCCATGTTAAGCTTCAAGGGGTCGAAGTGATGGTGTGATCTGTGTTTTTCAGAGACTCACAGACCTAATTGTGGGGAGAATACATGTGTAGACAAAGAAGGAGGAAGTTGACATTAACTTTACGTTAGAAGATAAGTAAATTCAGACTCCATGATGGAATAGTCAGGAGAGTTTTCACTGAGAAGTAGGTGGCTCTGAAATATGGATAGGATTGGGGGGAGCATCTCTTGGAGAGGAAATGGCTGAGTAATGATTCAGTGGTTGGAATAAAGATGGATGGACTGCTTTGAGAGAATCAGATGGTTTGTTATGGAAAGCACTGGGGGATAAATTTGTAGAGGCAGATTTGAGAAGAACTTGAATCCCAGGTGAAAGGCTATGGACTTTCCTGTGGGTTCTTAAGGAGTGTGTGTGGTATGATGGAATCCTCTGACACTGAATGAAAAACTCTGTATGTGGTGGGGGTGGGGGTCAAGGATGGTAATGAATCACATCCCTTCATTAATGGGATCTGAGCCAAAAGAGAAATATACATGTGAATCAGAATCAAAGTAGGAGTTTTGTTAATAATAAAGCTGTGTTGGAGAATGTAGCATGATCTTAAGGCCAAAATGGACTTCTTACTCCTTCCTCTAAAATCAGACAAAATTAACCATTTAGTCATAAGCAGTAGAAGCCCTGACCTGGTTGCAGAAGTAGGAAGCACAGAGCATATTTGCCACTTGTACAGAGAAATGGAGCAAGAGGTCATGTCATTTATTTTCAGTACCTTGAACATATTAACCTCTGACCAGAATTGGAAAAAATGGGAATCAGGCCATCATAAAATGGCAAATTTATAATTGCAGGAAGTTTATTGACTCTCTAGGAGTACATGGACCCCAGAATTAAAAATCCCTGATGTAGGCAGTGCTAAGTCACAGGGTTTTTTAGTAAAGAAATGAAGTAACATTTATTCATCATAGCCCTAAGGTGGAAGAAACCAAAATGTCTTTCAACTTTTAAATGGTTAAAAAAAAAATGTGGTATATCCATACCGTTGTGGAATACTACTAAGCAGTAAGAAGGGATAAAAAATTGATACACAACAATCTGAATGAATCTCCAGAGAATGATGATGAGTGAGAAAAGACAATCTCAAAAGGTAACATACTGTATGATTCTATTTATATAATATTTTTGAAATCACAAAACTTTAGAGATGGAGAATAGAAGTGTGGTTGTCAAGGCTTAAGGATGTTGGAGGAGGGAGGGAAATGGCTGTGGCTCTAAATGGGATCTTTGCAATCTAACTGTTCTATATTTTGACTATGGTGGTAATCACATGCATCTACACATATGACAACTTTGCATAAAATTAAATACACACACACAGGAATGCATGTAAAACTGTTGAAAACTGAATAATGTCAGTGGATTGTATCAATGTTAATTTCCTAGTTGTGACAGTATTCTGTAGGTAAGATGTGACCATTGGGAGAACTGGTAAAGGCTGTATGGGATTCTCTGTTTTATTTCTTAAATCATGTAAATCTACAATTAACTCAAAGTGACAAGTCTTCTTAAAAAGCATGTTTCACAGAGCATTGAGTATAGTATACTCTGAAATCTTGCCCTCAAAAGGATACATATCTATATCTATATATATCTATCTATATATTTGTGCTTATATATGCATAAAAATTTTCTAGAAGGCCACACAGGATAGAGTTACAGTAGTGGTTCTGTGGGCCCTTGGTTAATAAGGAGATCTAGTTTTCAGCCCACTCCAGTACTCTTGCCTGGAAAATCCCATGGACGGAAGAGCCTGGCAGGCTGCGGTCCAAGGGGTCGCTAAGAGTCGGACACGACTGAACGACTTCGCTTTCACTTTTGACTTTCATGCATTGGAGGAGGAAACGGCAACCCACTCCAGATGCTCTTGCCTGGAGAATCCTAGAGATGGGGGAGCCTGGTGGGCTGCCGTCTATGGGGTCGCAGAGTCGGACACGACTGAAGCAATTTAGCAGCAGCAGCAGCAGTTTTCACTGTACATCCTTTTATACTCTTAAGTTATTTTAATAATGTACATATTTTTAATTTTAAAGGAAAATTTGTTGAAGCGAATAAATTTTGTAGTCACTGGAATCAGACATGCCACATTATCATCAGTACTGGTATTTGATTTGTCTTCTTTTGCTGCACTTTGCAGAGTGACTCTGAGCTTTGCATCATTGGATGAGACTTTGATGGCCTGTAGAGGATCACACAAGCTGGGACTCATCTCTGATGGATATTTTTACTGTAACCAATGCCCTTTATGGTTAACAGCAATAATTATCCTCTTGTTTAAGTGGACCAAAAATTAGGTGACCCTATAGGGGATGACCAGAGAAGGCAATGTCACCCCACTCCAGTACTCTTGCCTGGAAAATCCCATGGGCGGAGGAGCCTGGTGGGCTGCAGTCAATGGGGTCGCTAAGAATCGGACATGGCTGAGTGACTTCACTTTCACTTTTCACTTTCATGCATTGGAGAAGGAAATGGCAACCCACTCCAGTATTCTTGCCTGGAGAATCCCAGGGATGGGGGAGCCTGGTGGGCTGCTGACCATGGGGTCGCACAGAGTCGGGCATGACTGAAGCGACTTAGCAGCAACAGCAGCAGCATAGGGGATGATATTAAAAAAGATCAAAATATATTTTAATTGAAGAAAAAGTTACAGAACAATATCATGTTTAAAAGCATCTGCATGTATAAACAAATTGAGAGGATTATACAGGAATTAACCCTTGCATATACATAAGTGCTTCCCTGGTGGCTCAGAGGTCATAAGTGTTTCTGGAAAAAAAAAAAAAAAAAACTGTTCTCTGTGGCTACAATTAAGGAATAGTGTGCTAATGAAAATAATGTGCCCTCAAGGGTGTCCGTGTCCTAATTTCCAGAACCTGTGGATATGCTTTGGCACATGGCAAAGGGTAATTAAGGTTGTAGATGGAATTGTGGTCGCCAGGAGTTGGTGATGGACAGGGAGGCCTGGTGTGCTGCGATTCATGGGGTCGCAGAGTCGAACATGACTGAGCGACTGAACTGAACTGAACTGAACTGAATCAGCTGACTGTAAGATGAGGGGGTATTATCCTGGATTATTCAGTCATGCCCAGTGTAATCACAGGAGTCCTTATAAGTGAAAGAGGGAGGCAAGAGAGTAAGGTGTCAGGGTCAGAAGGACATTTGAAGATCCTTCACTTCTAGCTTTGGAGATGGAGGGAGATGCATGAACTAAGGAATGTAAGTGGCTTGGAGCAGCAGCAAAGGCAAGTGAACAGATTCTCCCCTGGAGCTTCCAGAAGAAATTGTAGCCCTGCTCTCCTTGATTTTAGCCCAGTGCGATCCATTTTGGACTTCTGACCTACAAAACTATAAGATAATAAATCTATGGAGATTTTTTCTTTTTTGGTTTTGCCACATGGCATGTGGGTTCTCAGTTACTCGACCAGGGATTGGACCTGTGCCTCCTGCAGTGAAAGTGTGGAGTCCTAACCACTGGATGGACTGCCAGGGAAGTCCCTAATTTTGTGTTGTTTTAAGCCATTAAGTTTGTGGCAATAATAGATAATGTAAATAGCTCTGTAAATAATGTAATTAGCTTTGAAGTTAAGAGTATATGCTGAAATATTTTTACTTTTCAATTGACACCTTTCTTTAGGAGAAAAAGAAAAAAATTCCTTGAGTTTAAGAGCTAAGAGGTGACCCTAGATAAATGGTTTTCATCAAAACTCTGGAACCCAGAAGGAGAGAGAAGCTCTGAATGGATGGGGCTCTAGGTCCACTCAATCCTTTTAGAGCTGAAGCTTTTTCACTTGTATTTGTTATTGTTATCAAACTTTGGTGGCTGTACTAGTCAGGATTCTCCATGGAAACAGAGATAGGGAGAGGGAGAAAATGAATTCAAAAAAATCTACAGTTCTCCTTTTGCGTCTTTCTTGACTATGACATAGAACACTCATAACACTCTGATCACTCTGATACCAAGTGTGTGGCTGGTTTTTCCCTGCCAAGCAATTCTCTGTGACACCAGCTGGGTGTCCTACACTTTAACTGAATTCTGGCACTATCTACCTGGAGAGAGCATCGGATCCCATTGGTTAAGGGCTTAGTCCCACAAGACTTCCCACTGGACTTCTGACAGATCGGCTATAAATCTGAGTTTCTCAGAGCTCTCTCCTCAGCTTAGATTAATATACTCATGTAGCTCAAGGAACTCAGCAAAACACTGACTTATGTTTACCAGTCTATAAAAGGATATGATAAAGGATGCAGACGAACAGCCTGATGAACAGAGACACAGGGTAAAGTCAGAGGGTCCTGAGTGCAGGAGTTTCTACGCCCTTGGAGGTGGGATGTGTCACCTTCCCAGAAGATGCAATCAGAAAAACGGGAAACGCAGATGTATACATTACAGCCAACTGGTCAGAATCACCGGAGAAGGCAATGGCACCCCACTCCAATACTCTTGCCTGGAAAATCCCATGGACGGAGGAGCCTGGAAGGCTGCAGTCCATGGGGTCGCTGGGAGTCAGACACGACTGAGTGACTTCACTTTCACTTTTCACTTTGATACATTGGAGAAGGAAATGGCAACCCACTCCAGTGTTCTTGCCTGGAGAATCCAGGGACGGGGGAGCCTGGTGGGCTGCTGTCTATGGGGTCGCACAGAGTCGGACACGACTGAAGTGACTTAGCAGCAGCAACAGTTAGCAGGTCAGAATCACAAGTGATGCTGAACAGGGCCTTATGGGGCCCACAGGCATGGAAGCCTTTTTGTCCCCCATTTCTTGTAAGCAAGACTCCAGCTTCCATAACCGTCTCTGAGTTCCAAAGGGCAGAACAGTTGCTAATCAAGAGAGGAGCAGCCACAAAACCACCTGAAGCAAGATTAAAGGGCCCAGAGCCCTCATAGGTCAGTTGGTAAAGAATCTAGAATCTAGAAGTAGAGCTAATAATTGATCAAACCTACAGGGGTCAGGAAGATCCCCTGGAGAAGGGAATAGCTACCCATTCCAGTATTCTTGCCTGGAGAATTCGATGGACAAAGAAGCCTGGTGGGCTATAGTCCATGGAATTACAGAGTCAGACAGGACTGAGCAACTAACACTTCTTTCACTTCTTCTCGTGACAAAACCTCCATAACTTTCCAGTTGTAGGAGGTCCAGGCAACTTCCAGGTTGGTAAACACATGAGAAAGTTCTTGAGTAAATAAAGGTAAAACTAGAAAGTACGATGAATGTGAAGTAGACAGCCCAAGAGCTAAATTAGATTCTCAGGGAGACAGAGGAAGCATGCACTAGATTTCATCTTTAATGTCTGTTGTAAAAGAGAAAAATATTTTCAATGGTTTCCACAACTGTTCAGAAAATCCTTGCTTTTGCATTCAGTGTTGATGGGCTCTTGCAGGTAGTCTTCAGGTCTATAACTTGTTTCCAGATTTGGTGCACAGAGATCACTATGAAAAAGAGCATCCCTCAAATTTGGAAGATCTCTTTGAAATTTTTGTTCTTCATATTATAGGCAAAAAGTAGACTTAGTAACTGATAATGTAAAGATGACCAATAAGAAATCACCTCTCAGTGCCTTTTGCGTTTGACCAGTGATGTCTTAACCTCACTGAAGTGGGCTCAACTTGTGGATCTGATGCTTGAGATCTATTAAGACTTTGGACAAGTGACTGGTTTGAACTGTTAGATATTCAAGAAGTTATAACTGTAATTATTATTACTATTACTATAAATTCCCATTTAAAATGGAGATAAGTACCTACTTCATAGGATTGTTATGGTAATTAAATGAAATAATGCGCTTGGACTTTGGCATATAATAATTGCTCAGCAAATGGTAGCAGCTATTAGTAGCAGTAGCAGTGTGACAGCTAATGTGGAAATGACATTATAAAGTCATGTCAAGTCAAAATCCCCTTAAAATTATTCTTGAAAAGCCCTACGAAATCCTCAAGTACACTACCCATGCCTTTGCATATATCCTGTACAGCTCATTTCCTGCTGTCTCACACGCATCCTGTGGCATCTGCTCACTGAATGGAATGGCAAGTGACTAGCTCTTTGTCTTTCTTTTGTTTTCCTGTACAGGGTGGGGAGGGAGAGATAATGTACACACACAGTAGATGGGGCATCCCTGGTTTATTCATCCTAGGAAGCTGGCTCCCTTCAGTGTTATTTCCTGTAAGCCCTATCCTTTTCTACTTACTTGTTCTCTGAGCCAAAAGACATTAAAAGTTTTTAAAAGGTTGGCCACAAGACTCCTTTCTTTTTTTAAATTTAAATTTAAATTTTATTTTAGTTTAGATTACTGTATTGGTTTTGCCATACATTGACATGAATCCACCACGGGTGTACATGAGTTCCCAATCCTGAACCCCCCCCTCCCACCTCCCTCCCCATATCATCTCTCTGGATCATCCTTGAGCACCAGCCCCAAGCATCCTGTATCCTGTATCGAACATAGACTGGAGATTCGTTTCTTACATGATAGTATACATGTTTCAGTGCCATTCTCCCAAATCTTCCCACCCTCTCCCTCTCCCTCAGAGTCCAAAAGTCCGTTCTACCAGACTCCTTTCTCTAGAAGCTATATACTTTTAGAGTTGGAAACGATCTTCAAGGGGTTGACTGACGTATTGGGTGGCAGAATGTGCCACCAGATGTGACTGTGCTACTTACAAGCCAGATGAGCCACTTAACCCCTCTGCTTTTCCATCAGCTCACAAGTGAAATGATGGCCTCTGCTGCCCGCCTTCCAGGGTTGCAGACAAGACTCCACGAGATAGTGTTTATCCCAATAAAGACATTAATAATAACTAACATTTACTGAAGGCCAAGTTAGCTCGCTGAATTCCTACAATACCCTTGAATGAGGTTGTGCCCAAGATTATCCCCCACTGACTCATGGTGAGCCTGAAGCACCAGAAGGTGTATCAAAACACATTGAAAACTCTGAAATGTTCTGCAAGCATAGGGGTTGATTGGGATGAGGATGCTGAGGGATAGAAGTACAAATGTGACCTTAGCAAATCACATCCCCGAATGGAGTTGAGTTTTCTTATCTGTAAAATGAGAAGGTTGAACTCTTTCAAGGAATATCCAGAACTTTAAAAGTCTAAATACAAAAGCGTGAAACAAGGTCCATTGTCCACACACTCAAAGTAAAGTAACTTATTTTAAGAACAAATTTTAATAAATTCACTTGTCATGCTGTCTATAGTAGCTCCTTTCAGTTCACATGTTGAAGCCTGCATGACATTTCACCCACTGCCAAATGGTCCCTTTCTTTTATATTTATTTGACAAGCATGAGTGCTTTGAAATACTCTGAATATTTCCTCCTTAGAGCACAATTAAAGGACCAAGGAACATTCCTAGTAAAGCCTGCTTAGCACTGGATTATAATTTAATAATACATTCGTGGCTCCTTTGGTGTACCTTACTGAAATATCCCCTGGAGGAAGAAGTGGCAACCCACTCCAGTATTCTTGCCTGGGAAATCTCATGGACAGAGGAGCCTGGTGGGCTACAGTCCACGGGGAAGCAAAGAGTCGGACACAACTAAGCGACTGAACACACATACTGAGATATCTAATGTGCATTTTTCTGTAAGGCCAACAGAATTGTCACTTATTTCCCCATGTTTTCTTTGGAAATATAGGAGTTTTTCAGGGAGAGAAAGAAAGAGGGAGAGGAAAGAAGGAAGCAAGGGAGAAGGGAGGAAAGGAGGGAGGGAGAGAACCTCTGGTTTAACCCAACCCCAATATTTTTCATTCCCAGATGCTTCCTTCAGTCCTTGTTCACCTGATTCCAGATTTTTGCACAGTTCATCCATTCATTCCACAGGTATTTATTAGGCCATACCATGTAGCAGTCACTCACTGATCTAGGGACTGAATTTGCAACAAAGTCCCAGCCCTGGTTGCAAGCCTTGTGTACATGCACTTTGCACCTTTATTTCCCCTCAGTTTTTTTTTTTTTTTTTTGGCTCAACATTATATCCTAAACATTTTCCCATGTGTCTGCCTTGAAAGAATGAGGACAGAGAATAACATCAGCTCTGTGGGTTAGAGGGAATTTAAGTTCATAAAAGGTTTGGGCAGTGCTGCTGGCGAAGAGATTTGAAGAGATCTAAAAGCACTCTCTAGATGATATTCATACATGACATCATTTACTTTCATCTTTATGACAACTCTATGGAGTTGGAAATATTATCTTCTTCCCATCTTAGGTATAAGAAAACTGAGGCTCAGTGAAGTTTTTACTGACTCAAGATCACATAGCTTACAAATTGCAAAGCCAGGATTGGAGTCCCAGTCTGCATCACCCCAAACATTTATTTCCCTTTACTTTTGGGATGGAATGGGATCTTCCAGTGCTTCCTTAAAGAACTTTGATTTGCTTCTGTCTTTTTCTTTTTGAGGAAGGTAGGGAGTAGAGAATCATTCTGCGCCACATGTTGTTCAATTTCATAACTACTTCCAGGTTTGTAAGAAAATCGAAGTAGCGAGAAAGGAAGTAACAGGCAACTTAGAGGAAGTGAAAGAAAACAGGAGCTCTTCTTTCTTTTTCTCTTTTCTTGCCTCTAGTCCTGTCACTGCATCATTTTTGTTTGGAGAAACAACCGAGAAAATAGTATAAACAATCTACTAACAATGGGATAAAATGCAAATGACTATGATATAGTAGCTAGACCGAGTAGTCAAGGAATGCCAAAGACCCACAGCTTTGTTGCATACATGCACTGGTTAAAGGGAGGCCAGTGTCACCTTGAACCTTTGAGCTGTCTCAAAGGTGATAACAGCAACAAAAACAAAATTCCAATAACAAGAATCCCAGGATAGTCATGCAGCTCTTTACTGTCTTTAACTGGCTATTCAGCAGTTTGTCAAATATGAGCAATGTGTGAAGACTTTCTGTTGGAAAAAGATTCCTTC
This sequence comes from Neotragus moschatus, assembly GCA_006410615.1. NCBI lineage: Eukaryota > Metazoa > Chordata > Mammalia > Artiodactyla > Bovidae > Neotragus > Neotragus moschatus. The sequence goes on along the minus strand of SJYA01003353.1, from coordinate 937,060 downwards.
AGAACCTCAGTGTTGATCTTTTATTATAATATTACTTGAATGTTGGCCAAAAAGTTTGGGTTTTTGTAAGCTGTTATGGAAAAACCCAAATGATCTTTTTGGCCAACCCAATAGATGGTAGCATAAAATGAGACATAAACTTATAGTAGTTAAACTATGATAAAACTGGAATGATTTTGCATATTGAATACAAACAAAACTAGAAAATCAATAAAATTCAAATCATAAACATTAATTTAATATGATGGATGATGTTGCTTTTTTAAAACTAAATCACTTTCCTCAATGTGAATACTGGTATGTGGATTATTAAAACACTTCCTCTGAAGTAACTATGATATTATCTGCCTTTGTTTGGAACAAATACATCATTTATGCATTAGGTCCACCTCTGTTCTTTTCTCTTGGATCCAAAAGATGTAAAAGATGACTCTTTGTACTATTATGATTGTAAATGAAATGCAAATTCCGATGCTGAAACTGCATGACAGGACTTGGTTACAAGGTAGTCATCCACTTAATACAATTCTGGGAGGCATCTCAGGACCACATTTTTGGAAACACTAGAGATTAAGAGCATAAGCTTTGGAGTCCAAAAAATCTGAGTTTCTTTCCTGGCTCTTGCTTTGCCAGTTTCTAGTTTGCAAGTTATTTAACCTTTCTATTCCTTGGGTTTCCTCCTCTATAAAATGGGGATGATAATAATAGTACTTTAATTTTGCCAGCAGAAGAAGCAGACACCATGACCCACTTTCTAGATGTGTGTGATGTTTAAGGCTGAAACTGTAGAGAAACTTTAGAGCTCTTCTGTAACTTATTTCAGAGTTCCTCTGTAACTGGAAAGTAACATAGAGTTGGGCAAGTTGAAGGAAGAAACATTTCTCTGGCCTCCCACCCTACCCTCCCAACATTGGCATGTGCTGTCCTGGGTTCATGTTTTAGAGTGGAAATGGAAAATATGATTGAGTTTAAAAAGTGAAACAACTGGCAATGCCAGTTAGACATTTGAGAATGAGTTGAACTAGTGCCATAGACAGCTGTTTTTATCTGAAGCCCACCAATAAGAACTTGCTCTTTTGCTTCCTGGCCTGGCAAAGATCCTTTGATTCCTGAGGCCCCCAAGGTTGAAAATAGCCTGGCCACCTGCCAATGGTTGGGATATTTTTAGGACCAGCAGGATTGGAAACAGGGCTCTGTATGCCTGGAACTGGAGCCAGGCTGCTGGGTGGGTCTCTCACCTCCACTGGGTTGCTAGGTCCTGAATTGCTGGGTCAGATCCAGCAGCCAGGCATGGAAGAGGAGAGAGAGTTCTGAAAGGAGCAGGTTGCAATAGTAAAAGAGGATGGGGTTTCTTTGTTTTCGGGGAAAGAATGCAGGGATAATGGGATGAGTAGAAGTCTTAGCTAGTGGATATTTGAACAAAGGATACAGGCAACTGTGTTAATTCTAGGACACCATAATAAGCAGAAATCACAGCACTAGACCCTTTCTTAACTAAAATAATGTATATCAATTTTAAATTGATCTTACTGTTTCTTACCAATATCTCAAACAAAGCCTAATACACTTGAAGTTGTCACAAAAGTATGTATGCATCACATTATAACAGACGCATCCAAAGATTTTGTTCTCGCCACCCTCCTTATCCCCATTCCTCCACTCAAGAGAAAATTAATTCTTCTTGTCTGTCTGTGGGTCTCACTCTCTCTCCTGAGCAATTTATCAAAATCATTCTTCCAAACTAACAGAACATTCCTCCTAAGCCAATACACACTTACACAGAAAGAAATGAATAGATGAGAGAGCAGGAGGACCTAACTTATTTTGGAAGATGGAAAATACTTCCCTAAGAAAATAATAGGAATAAAGCTGACTGTATACAAATGCTCAGAGCAGCTTAATTTGTAATAGTTGCAAACTATAAACAGCACAAATGCCCATCAGCTGCTGAACAGAGAAACAAACTGTGATACATACAATGGAATGCTATTCAGTAATAAAAGGGAATGGATTACTGATACACATAGCAATGCAGATGAATATTAAAATTATGCTGGGTTAAAAAAAAGCCAGACCCAAATAAAAAGGACATAGTATATGATTCTATTTATATAAAACTAAACGTGCAAACTCTGGACATTAAATGTGTACAGTTTTTTGTAATTCAATCATAACTCAATAAAGTGCAAAAACGCAGTTCCCAGTGACTAAAAGCAGATCAGTGGTTGACTTGAGAGAAGGGTGAGGTGGGGAGTCAGGGAATGAACAGGGCTATGGAAAAAGTTTTCGGGGCATAAGGCATGATATATATCTATCTATATACCTATATGGGGCTTCCCAGGTGGCGCTAGTGGTAAAGAATCCACCTGCCAATCCAGGAATCACAGGAGATGTGGGTTTGATCCCTGGGTTGGGAGGATCCCCTGGAGAAGGAAACAGCAGCCCACTTCAGTATTCTTGCCTGGAGAATTCCATGGATGAGGGAGCCTGGCAGGCTACAGTCCATAGGGTTGGACATGACTAAGCAACTGAGTATGCATGCAAGCATGTATCTATATATCTGTATATATCTTGATTGTGATGATTTCATGGGTATATACATATGTTAAAACTTATCAAATTGCACATTCAAATACATGTAATTTGTTGTATGTCCATTCTAGTTCAGTTAATATATTTGAAACACAGTGTTTAAAAATTGAATTTGAGACCAGAAGAATGAATAGTGTGAAATCGTAGTGCTGACCTGGGGGGAGCGGTGGTGGGTTGGGGAAGAGAGAACCCCAGGGAGAGAGAACAGTGCAAAGTTTGAGATGGAAGTGTATGGCATGTTTGGGGAGTTCAGAAAAGTCTGTTTGGAAGGAGTTGAGTCCTGTTTGGAAGGAGAGATCCAAGGGGAAAGGGGCAGGAGAAGAAGTAAGAGAGGGCAGCAGAGGCCAGATTGTAATCTGGGGCCTCATATTCATCTATTCTTTCAGCAAATATTTGCTGACTGCTTATCACATGTCGGGGACTTCCCTGGTGGATCAGACAATAAAGCGTCTGCCTACAATGCAGGAGACTGGAGTTCAATCCCTGGGTGGGGAGGATCTCCTGGAGAAGGAAATGGCAACCCACTCCAGTATTCTTGCCTGGAAAATCCCATGGACGGAGAAGCCTGGTAGGATACAGTCCATGGGGTCACAAAAAGTTGGACACAACTGAGGGACTTCACTTTCACTTTACTTTCACTGATTACATGTCAGGAGATGTTCTAGGTNGAGTTCAATCCCTGGGTGGGGAGGATCTCCTGGAGAAGGAAATGGCAACCCACTCCAGTATTCTTGCCTGGAAAATCCCATGGACGGAGAAGCCTGGTAGGATACAGTCCATGGGGTCACAAAAAGTTGGACACAACTGAGGGACTTCACTTTCACTTTACTTTCACTGATTACATGTCAGGAGATGTTCTAGGTGATTGGGATTATTTAAATTCACTAAGGCTGTGATTCTCCAAGCCAGGCTTCAGCAATACGTGAACCATGAACTTCCAGAAGTTCAAGCTGATTTTAGAAAAGGCAGAGGAACCAGAGATCAAATTGCCAACATCNCTTTCAATTCTGATTTCCTCGGTGTGTATGCCCAGCAGCGGGATTGCTGGGTCATATGGCAGTTCTATTTGCAATTTTTTAAGGAATCTCCACACTGTTTTCCATAGTGGCTGTACTAGTTTGCATTCCCACCAACAGTGTAAGAGGGTTCCCTTTTCTCGACACCCTCTCCAGCATTTACTGCTTGCTTTAATTGAAGAATGTTTTAATGTTTTAATTGAAGAATAATTGCTTTACAGAATTTTGTTGTCTTCTGTCGAACATCAACAAGGATCAGCCATAGGTATACATACGCCTCCTCCTTCTTGAACCTCCCTGCCATCTCCCTCCACATCCCAGCCCTCTACATTGTTACAGAGCCCCTGTTTGAGTTCCCTAAGTCATACAGCAAATTCCCATTGGCTATCTATTTTACATATTGTAAGTTTCCATGTTATGCTCTTCATACATCTCACCCTCTCTCTCCTACCCTCCCCTGTGTCCATAAGTCTGTTCTCTATATCTGTTTCTCCATTGCTGCCCTGCAAATAAGTTCATCATTACCATCTTTCTAGATTCCATACATATGTGCTAGTATATATTTACCTTTCTCTTTCTGACTTACTTCACTATTTTCTTTTAAATGCAGCTTTCCTTTTGTTGGCAGTCTCAGAGTTCTGCTCTCTCGTCATTGGGTCTTTATCCCTTTTCAAAGAAGCTCTCCAGCTATGTTTGTTTTTAATTCATTTTGGCTAGTGTTAACTTATGGGTTTATGAAAACTGTGACTAAGACAAGTGCACAGTTTGGGAAAGAGGCATGGATGGAAGTGGTAAGTAAAATAATGAGCAGGCCACATTCAGACTAAAATAAAGTGTCAGATTCTAACTTAAAGACTGACACCAGGCTGTACAATTGATGTACATAAACTCATTTACCACTATAAAGCTTGCTACAAGATGCAGCTTATTTGTCATTTGCCACTCACTGATAGTGTTATGATGAGTCTGCAAGCGACTGATTAATTATGGTCTCTGTGTAGTCAAACCTCTCTGGTAATGATAATATGTATTTGCAGCCACTCCCCAGCATGAGCATCACCAGTTCAGCTCTGCCTCAGATCATCAAGCATTAGATTCTCATAAGAAATGCACAACTTAGACCCCTCGAATGCACAGTTCACAGTAGAGTTCATGCTCCTGTGAGAATCTAATGCCACCACTAATCTGACAGTAGGTAGAGCTGAGGCAGTAGTGCAAGCAATGTGTAGTGGCTGTGAATGCAAATGACGGTTTGCTTGCTCACCCACTGCTCACCTCCTGTTGTGTAGATCTATTTCTTACAGGCCAGAACCCCGGGGATCGGGGACCCCTGATCTTCAGGTCTTAAGCAGAACTAATTGGGGAAATTAATTACATCTGAAAAATCTTTTTTTAACCATATAATGCAAAATAATCAATAGAATGATATCTCATTATATTCAGAGATTCCATCCACACTCAAGAGGAGGAGATTATGCAGGGTATATATACCAGAGATAAGAAATCTGGGGAGTCATATAAGAATTTTATGTAACACATTGTAAGAGATCAATAAATCCCTATCAATTAACCTAATTCCTTCCTTAATTCTAATTTTCCTGTCATTCAGCCTCCAAGAAAAGAAAACATGTTAGCTGATCATCTTTAAAATGCACCATCCTATGACTACAAACATTAAATTATGATACATAACTTTTGAATGTATGCTTAAGTAATTTCAACTCCTGTAAACTCTTTGAATATGCCCACTTTCAAACACATCCATATATCAATTTATTTCCTCTCTTCAATTTTTTCATGTATCTCTCACACTGATAATCAAACTTTAAGAGCTTTACAAGTTATCTTTCATGGTGTCACTGAGTCTGAGATCTTTGTTCATTTAAGTTGCTTCATATCTGCAACTGGTTTTCATGATTTCCTATTCTTGCTGACACTTTAAAAATTGTATGGAAGTATAGTTGATTTACAATGTAGTGTTAGTTTTAAGTGTATACTAAAGTGAATTAGTTATACATATATATAGCATTTCTTACTGGCCCTGAGTATAACAGAAAACAAAACAAAACTGTGGATAACTGCAATGAACCTTTACTATGTTTTTAACTAAAATCATATATCAATTTAAAATCACTTAAAGTAACAATTGAATTATAGTGAGAACTGATCTTAGAATAGTTTCTCTCTTTTTTGCTTTAATTAGTGATTGACAGATTTCAATGACTGGTTCTCTGGGACCTTTAAATTAAAGTTCAGATGGAAAAATTTAAATTGTTCCAGAAAGCATCACATAATCCAACTACCAATGATTACATATTTCTTGATAGTTTTAATTGACAGTCCATAACACAGCACTCTCTATGAAAGAAGGCATGTCAAATACTGCCTTACTATTTTGACAGAAATATTCATCATTCTACAAGATTTACACTCATGCCTTGAGCTCCTCCAGAGAGAAAGTCTTCATGCAAAGGATTTTCAATGTTTTCTTTTTAAAAAAAATTGTTAAATGATCAGCTTTTGCTGTGGAACATAAGGTGTCACAATTAAAACCTAGTCATTTCCAGGCTATGTTTAAATATTTAATGATTTGGGCTTAAAAATATTGGTAAATGTACAGTATGGAAAATGTGCAGCAATTCTTGCCTGGGAGATTATCATGTAAAGAGTAAGACAGTGTATAAATATGACATAACATTTCAAACAGAATTGTTCTCAATTGCTTTACTAAAGAAGGCAAAAGAAACAAGAATAGTTAAGTAAAGAGTCATTAAACTCTGAATCATGACACTTTTACTAAGTGATGATATGTTTTGATCTATGAAAAATGAGTCTGTCCAGTTCCTAGTCTACATCAATCGG
>SJYA01003353.1:892963-909937 GCA_006410615.1 Neotragus moschatus | reverse complement strand
GATGAATAAAATGTATTTTTCTTGCAGCAGTTTCAGAAATTTTATTTCTTTCATTTTATTTCTAATAAAAACATTATTTCTAATAAAACATTATTTCTAATGTTTTCAAAATTATTAAAATAAAGTTGTTCATGATAGTCTCTATTTCACTTTTAATATCTCCTGCATCATGTCTTTTCCTATTTTTAAACTACAAAAACCTGGTCCAGGAATTCTGATTTCCAGGATATACCCAGCAAAATTGCATCCAGGACTGTAGATACTTTTGAAATTTAAGGAGAAGTGAGACACCAGGAGGTCTGAAGTGATCTCATTGTCTTCTGATTCTTAGAGAAAATCACATTTGTTTAAAAAAATGCTACATGGAAACACATGATTTGAAAAATTACAGTATCTTATAATTTTTCAATAGATGTAATCACTGTTAACACATTGGAATATATTCTTCATAGATATAATTTACTTCCATAAGAATGAGACCACAGTAAATACACTCTTTGAAAATTTCTTTTTTTAAATTATTTATTTGGCTTCATTGAGTCCCAAGTGTGGGCACACAGGTTCTTCCATTGTGGCATGGGTTCAGTAGTTGTAGCACCTGGGCTTATTTTCCCTGAGGCATGTGGCATCTTAGTTCCCCCACAAGGGATCAAATCCATGCCTCCTGTACTGCAAGGTGGATTCTTAACCACTGGATGACCAGGGAGTCCCTGAAAACATTTTTTTGTTGTTGTTTTATGTAATATATCTTAGCTACATTTTCAGGGTCTAAACGCTGTAATTTAACAGTATGATAGGCTGCATATTCGACTTCAGTTCAGTCTCCAAATCATGTCCGACTCTTTTAAACTCCATGGACCGCAGCAAGCCAGGCTTCCTTGTCCATCACCAACTCTCAGAGCTTGCTCAAACTCATGTCCAGGGAGTCGGTGATGCCATTCAACCATCTCATCCTCTGTCGTCCATTTCTCCTCCTGCCTTCAATCTTTCCCAGCATCAGGGTCTTTTCAAAAGAGTCAGTTCTTCACATCAGGTGGCCAAAGTATTGGAGTTTCAGCTTCAGCATCAGTCCTTCCAATGAATATTCAGGGTTGATTTCCTTTAGGATTGACTGGTTTAATCTTGCAGTCCAAGGGACTCTCATGAGTTTTCTCCAACACCACAGTTCAAAAGCATCGATTCTTTGGTGCTCAGCTTTCCTTATGGTCCAACTTTCACATCCGTACATGACTATTGGAAAAAAACATATTTTGACTAGATGGACCTTTGTTGGCAAAGTGACATCTCTGCTTTTTAATATGACTAGATGGACCTTTGTTGGCAAAGTGACATTTCTGCTTTTTAATATGCTGTCTAGGTTGGTCATAACTTTTCTTCCAAGGAGCAAGCATCTTTTAATTTCATGGCTGCAGTCACCATCTGCAGTGATTTTGGAGCCTAAGAAAATAAAGTGTCTCCCTATTTCCATTATTTCCCCATCTATTTGACATGAAGTGATGGAAATGAATGCCATGATCTTAAGAATGTTGAGTTTTTCATTTTCTTTTTTCCACTCTCCTCTTTCACTTTCATCAAGAGACTCTTCAGTTCCTCTTCACTTTCTGCCATAATGGTGATGTCGTCTGCATATCTGAGGTTATTGATATTTCTTCAGACAATCATGATCCCAGCTTGTGCTTCATCCAGCCTAGCATTTTGCATGATGTACTCTGCATGTAAGTTTAGTAAGTATGGTGACGATATACAGCTTTGATGTAATCCTTTCCCAATTTGGAACCCAATTTGTTTTTCCATGTCTGGTTATAACTGTTGCTTCTTGACCTGCAAACAGATTTCTCAGGAGGCAGGTAACGCGGTCTGGTATTCCCATCTCTTTAAGAATGTTCCACAGTTTGCTATGATCCAGACAAACAAACGATTTAACGTAATCAATAAAGCAGAAGTAGATGTATTTCTGGAACTCTTTTGTTTTTTCTGTGATCCAATGGATGTTGGCAATTTGATCTCTGGTTGCACTGCCTTTACTGAATCCAGCTAGAACATCTGGAAGTTCTTTGTTCATTTACTGTTGAAGCCCTGCTTGGAGAATTTTGAGCATCACTTTGAGATCATGGGAGATGAGTGCAATTGTGTGGTAGTTTGAGCATTCTTTGGCATTACCTTACTTTGGGATTGGAATGAAAACTGACCTTTTCCAGTCCTGTGGCCACTGCTTAATTTTCCAAATTTGCTGACATATTGAGTGCAGCACTTTCACAACGCAACAATTAGAACTGGACATGGAACAACAGACTGGTTCCAAATAAGAAAAGGAGTACATCAAGACTGTATGTTGTCACTCTGCTTATTTAACTTATATGCAGAATATATCATGAGAAACCCTGGGCTGGAAGAAGCACAAGCTGGAATCAAGATTGCTGGGAAAAATATCAATAAACTCAGATATGCAGATGACACGACCTTTATGGCAGAAAGTGAAGAGGAACTAAAAAGCTTCTTGATTAAAGTGAAAGAGGAGAGTGGAAAAGTTGGCTGAAAGCTTAACATTCAGAATACTAAGACCATGGTCTCAGTTGGGACCATGCTGTTTCTGGTCCCATCGCTTCCTGGCAAATAAATGGGGAAACAGTGGAAACAGTGTCAAACTTTATTTTTTTGAGCTCCAAAATCACTGCAGATGGTGATTGCAGCCATGAAATTAAAAGATGCTTACTCCTTGGAAGGAAAGTTTGGACCAATCTAGATAGCATATTCAAAAGCGAAGACATTACTTTGCCAACAAAGGTCCGTCTAGTCAAGGCTATGGTTTTTCCAGTAGTCATGTATGGATGTGAGAGTTGGACTGTGAAGAAAGCTGAGTACTAAAGAATTGATGCTTTTGAACTATGGTCCTGGAGAAGACTCTTGTGAGTCCCTTGGACTGCAGGGAGATCCAACCAGTCCACCCTAAATGAGACCAGTCCTGGGTGTTCACTGAAAGGACTGATGCTGAGGCTGAAACTCCAACACTTTGGCCACCTCATGTGAAGAGTTGACTTATTGGAAAAGACCCTGATGCTGGGAGGGATTAGGGGAAGGAGGAAAAGGAGACCACGGAGGATGAGATGGCTGGATGTCATCACCAACTCAATGGACATGAGTTTGGGTGAACTCCGGGAGTTGGTGATGTACAGGGAGGCCTGGCTTGCTGTGATTCATGGGGTTGCAAAGATTCAGACATGACTGAGAGACCTAACTGAACTGAGCTGAACTGAAGGCTCACTTAACTTTGTGCTGCAGGATGTCTGGCTCCACATGAGTGGTCTTACCACTGTGGTCATCTGGGTCATTAACAGTTTTTGTAAAATTCTGCATATTCTCACTAGCTTTTCTTAATATCTGCTATTTCTGTTAGGTCCATACCATTTCTGTCCTTTATTGTGCCCAGTTTTGCATGAAATATTCCCTTGGTATCTCTAGTTTTCTTGAAGAGATCTCTAGTCTTTTTTCCCATTCTATTGTTTTCCTCTATTTCTTTGCATTGATCACTTAGGAAGGCATTCTTATCTCTTCTTGTTATTCTTTTGAACTCTGAACATGGGTATATCTTTCCTTTCTTCTTTGCCTTTAGCTTCTCTTCTTTTCTAAGCTGTTTGTAAGACCTCATTAGATAACCATTTTGCCTTTTTGCATTTCTTTTTCTTGGGGAGATTCTTGATCACTGCCTCTTGTACAATGTCACAAACCTCTGTCCATCGTTCTTCAGGCACTCTCTCTATCAAATCTGATCCCTGGAATCTATGTCACTTCCATGGTATAATTTTAAGGGATTTGATTTAGGTCATACTTGAATGGTTAATGGTTTTCTCTACTTTCTTCAATTTAAGTCCGAATTTTGCAATAAGGAGTTAGTGATCTGAGCTACAGTCAGTTCCTGGTCTTGTTTTTTGCTGACTGTTATAGAATTTCTCCATCTTCAGCTGCAAAGAATATAATTAATCTGATTTCCATTATTGACCATCTGGTGATGTCCATGTGCAGTCATCTCTTGTGTTGTTGGAAGAGGGTACTTGCTATGACCAGTGCATTCTCTTGGAAAAACTCTTTTAGCATTTGACCTGCTTCATTCTGTACCTCAGGGAAAAATTTGACTGTTATTCCCAGTATCTCTTGATTTCCTACTTTTTCATTCCAGTCCCCTGTGATGAAAAGGGCGTCTTTTTATGTCTGTTAGTTTTAGAAGGTCTTGTAGGTCTTCATAGAACCATTCAACTTCAGCTTCTTCAACATTATTGGTTGGGGCATAGATTTGGATTACTGTGATATTGAATTGTTTGCCTTGGAAATGAGCAAAGATTATTCTGTCATTTTTTGAGACTGCACCCAAGTACTGCATTTCTGATTCTTTTGTTGACTATGAGGGTTACTCCATTTCTTCTAAGGGATTCTTGCCCACACTAGTAGATATAATGATAATCTGAATTAAATTCACCCATTCAACTCCATTTTAGTTCACTGATTCCTAAAATGTCGATGTTCACTCTTGCCGTCTCCTGTTTGACCACTTCCAATTTACCTTGATTTATGGGCCTAACATTCTAGGTTTCTATGTAGTATTGTTCTTTACAGTATCAGACTTTACTTCCATCATCAGTCACATTCACAGTTGGGTGTTGTTTTTGCTTTGGCTCCATCTCTTCATTCTTTCTGGAGTTATTTCTCTATTCTTCTCCAGTAGCACATTGGGCCCCTACCAACCTGGGAGGTCATCTTTCAGTGTTGTATCTTTTTGTCTTTTCATACTGTTCATGGGGTTCTCGAGGCAAGCATACTGAAGTGGTTTGCCATTCCCTTCTCCAGTGAACCACATTTTGTCAGAACTCTCCACTATGACTTGTCTCTCTTGGATGGCCCTACACGGCATGCCTCATAGTTTCATTGAGTTAGACAAGGCTGTGGTCCATGTGATCAGTTTGGTTAGTTTTCTGTGATTGTGGTTTTCATTCTGTCTGCCCTCTGATGGATAAGGATAAGAGGCTTATGGGAGCTTCCTGAAGGGAAAGATTGACTGTGGGGGAAACTGGATCTTGTTCTGATGGGTATGGCCATGATCAGTAAATCTTTAATCCAATTTTCTGATGATTGGCAGTGTTGTGTTCCCTCCCTGTTATTTGGCCTGAGGCAAAACTATGGTAGGGGTAATGAAGGTAATGTTGACCTCCTTCAAAAGGACTTTTGCTGGCACTATTTTATTCAATGCTCCTGACCTAACAAGATGGTGGAGTAGAAAGATGTGTGCTCATCTTCTCCTGAGAGAACTCCAAAATTGCAACTCACTGCTGAACAACCATCAACAGAAGAACATTGTATCCCACCAAAAAAAGGTACCCCACATCCAAGGGCAAAGGACAATCCCCAACAAGATGGTAGGAGGGGCAAAATCACATTTAGAATCAAACCTCATACCCACCAGAGATTCTCAGAGGGCTCAAACAAAACCTTGTGTGCAGCAGGACCCAGAGACCCCACAGAGAGTGAGCCAGACCTGCCTTTGAGTGTTTGTGTCTCCTGTGGAGGCATGTGTCAGAAGTGACCTGCTTTGGGGACAGGGGTTCTGGCTGCACCAGGTCTGGGTCATGCAGTGTGTGGGATAAGCACTCTTGTAGGAGGTCACCATTAGCCCCACCATACAGACATCTAGCAGATGACTGACAAACTTCAGAACAATTATACCAAAGAAATTCTCTCACTGTTAAGAAAGTTCTAGGACCCACAACAGATTTCCCAACCTGGGGATCCAGCAAAAGGATTGAGAACCCCAGGGAATTTGACTTTGGAGGCCAGTGGGATTTGATTACAGAACTTCCACAGGACTGGGGAAACAGACTCTTGGAGGGCACAAACAAAACCTCATGTGCACCAGGACCCATGAGAAAGGAAGGGTATCTCCACAAAAGACTGAGCCAGACTTGCCTGTGAGTGTCCAAGAGTTTCCAGTGGAGGTGTGGGTCCACAGTGTCCTGAATATTCAAAAACCAGTCTGTTTTCATTTCCATCCTAATTCTTCTCTCTTGCATATTCAAGTTTGCGGTTACTTCTCCCTTCTTTGCCTTCCTTTAATACTTGCCTTATTTAATCTCTGATACACCATCTTTCATTTTATTCACTATATCAATCTCTTATTGTTTCCTTAGTAAGACTATTTTATTTTTTCTTGTATTCCACCATCACAATAAGAATGCAGTACTTGTTAACTTCATATAATCTTATAAATCTGGGCTTCCTGAATTCAGCAGGCAAAGGCATACAAATTATGTTCATATCAAAGTTCTCCTTAACTAACCAGGAAATATTTTTTGCTCCATTCTGGAAGATAGGAAACCCTGTTGTGCTCACATTCTGAACAGCCACCAGCACATTGCTGAATCTCAATAAATGTTAAACAAGAAAAGCTGAGATATATTAAACATTGCCCTGCAGTTAACTCCATCTGCAGATGTCAGTATTTATTCTAACCAAAGCTTTCTCTGGCCTACAGTTGATTTTCATAAAGGGATTCATCTGTTCATCTGTCCCTTCATTTTAAGCCAAATGTGTTCACAGGCAGGGGTGGAGCCAGAGGCATAAATAGTTCAATATTCCTAATCATTTTATTTGTTCATTAACAAATAGAAATAGTCTTATACTAAATTTTTNCTTTCTCTGGCCTACAGTTGATTTTCATAAAGGGATTCATCTGTTCATCTGTCCCTTCATTTTAAGCCAAATGTGTTCACAGGCAGGGGTGGAGCCAGAGGCATAAATAGCTCAATATTACTAATCATTTTATTTGTTCATTAACAAATAGAAATAGTCTTATACTAAATTTTTAAAACATCTTTTCAATGGTTGATGAGTTTCTCAATACATTCTCATTCACTTGTGCTATTAAACTTTAAGATATATGGAATATTTTAAAAACTTAATATAAAAGATATATTTTTAAACATCTTCCTGCAGCATTCTCCTTTCTGTACCAAAGAGAATGGTCTCAGGTATGAAGTTTTCTGTTCTGAAAAGTGCCTCCACATTGCTTCCCTGCTTATGCTACAGTAAACTCTGTTTTATTAATATCCTTGTGATTTCCTTATTCAAATAGCTGTATAACAGAATTTCTCTGCTGCAAGTGAGAGGTAAGTATTTCCCGCCAGAAGAATTTGGTTCTGAATGTACAATCTTCTCAACCACAATGCCAAATGCATCCACGATTCCCTCCCCAGGTATGTATATTAAAGTCTTCTGACAGGATAAACTGAAACTCTAGAAGTGTAGTTTTATTCCAAACATACTTTTTCTAAAAATGGCATAGTTAAGAGTTCTGAACAAAGATATTTCATGCAAATACAGGCAGCACAAACAGGTCTAAGAAATGGTTCAAATTTGTAATTTAACATGAAAATATACTGCCCAGATAGTTTTTGCTGAGGTGTAGACTAAAGATCAGGCTTCCCTGGTGGCTCAGATAGTAAAGAATCTGCTTGCAATGCAGGAGATCTGGGTTCAATCCCTGGGTTGGGAAGATCCCCTGGTGAAGGGCACTGCAACCCACTCCACTATTCTTGCCTGGAGAATCCCCATGGACAGAGGAGCCTGGTAGACTACAGTCCATGTGGTCACAAAGAGTCAGAAACAACTGAGCAACTAAGCACAGCACACAGAGTAAAGGTCAGGCTTCCCTGGTAGCTCAGCCGGTAAAGAATTCACCTTCAATGAAGGAGACCCTGGCTTGATTCCTGGGTTGGGAAGATGCCCTGGAGAAGGGGTAGGCCACCCACTCCAGTATTCTTGGGCTTCCCTGGTGGCTCAGATGTTAAGGAATCCACCTGCAATGTGGGAGGCATGGCTTCTATCTCTGGGTTGGGAAGATCCCCTGGAGGAGGGCATGGCAACCCACTCCAATATTCTTGCCTGGAGAATCCCCATGGACAGAATAGCTGGTGGACTACAGTTCATAGGGTCGCAAAGAGTCAGGCACGACTGAGCAACTAAGCGCAGCGCAGTGCAGACTAGAGGTCTTGTAAGAAAAAGGTTTACCAATTGACACAAACAGGAGCCTTCATGGCCGTTGTGTATGCACCTATATTTCTAGAGGAGAGCTTTGAAATCCTTCATACAGAAAATGTGTTTGCAATCAATGCCAGTACAGGATGATTCAGAAGTTTCTCTGGCTGAGCTAAGATGTAAATTACCATAGTGAGACTTCAAACTGAGTCTTAGTATACAAAACCTCTAGACCAGAGTCCCTCCAGCAAGCACCTCCAATCTTACTCTACAACTGTGAAGCATGTTAAAAATAGAACTTATCATGCTCTGTATAGTACCTGTTTCTTGCATGTTCTACAAGCACATCAGATGAGCCAGCAATATTTTCTCTGGTAGTCTTGTTGGGCTTGTGAAGAGAAAATTCACCCATTGATGACATTAGAGGGATATTGTCATTGTCATTTAGTTGCTAAGTCGTATCTAACTCTTTGCAACTTCATGGACTGTATCCCGCCAGACTCTTCTGTCTATGGGATTCTCCAGGCAAAAATACTGTAGTGGATAGCCATTCCCTTCTCCATGGGATCTTCCTGACTCAGGGATTGAAATCGTGTCTCCTGCACTGGCAGGCACATTCTTTACCACTGAGCCACACAGTAAACCTATTTAGAGAGATATAGATCCTTTTAATTTAGATAAAACATAAAGCACATTAAAAGTCTGATAGAAATGGATTTTCTTCAATATTTTTAAGAATTTTTCTAAGATTTACGTTTATTCTTTAAAAAAATACAAACTGAGTGACAAAATACTTGCTCTACAAAAGGGGAGAATACAGATGGTGACATGTGGTTAACCATGGCTAATTATATGTTTTAAAATAACGAAAGTTAAATAAAAATCATAATACTGAAGGAAAAAAAGAACAAAAACAATAAAGGAGAAATGCAAATAACCTTGAGGAGTAGTAACAGATATGATAGAAGTTAGAAAGCTGAAAGCTAAGTCTCTGAGAGGAGTGAAGGAACGTGATAGAGGAGAGCAATGAAACAAGTACATTTGTTTTCAGAACCTAGGAAGGGTTAGAAATTATAATCTCTAGGTAGTTCTGAAGGTTTGGATGTGGGCATGGTTCAAAAAAAATAGAGAGAGAGAGAAAGAGAGAAGAATAATATTTGATGATCTGCGTTATGAGCACTAAGACTTCCAGATCTACTCCCCATTCCCACATAAAATGGGGATGATTGAAACAAGGGGGTTCTAGACCTGTGGATCACTAAGAATCAGAATGCCACAATTTAAGCCAGGACATTATCTTGGAATCTACATTGTGAGTGATGGAATGCTCTCAGCTCTTTCTGCATCTGTCAATGTCTAGAACACTGACAACCAAGATTAAAATCCCAAGAAAGGGATTGGAGGGTGGATTCTGCTTGGGCTGGTTTACCAAGGAAAGATAGATAATACACATATACACACTGCAATCAGCTGTACAGGGCTACATCCCTGAATATTAAAACTCTTAAAATGAGAAATAGACCAAAACAAACAAACAAAAAAGGGAGTTAAAAGGGAACAGAGATAATACAAGGGGCAAAACAGAATGTCATTATCATCATCACCATCATGAACAGAACAACGAAAAACATTAATGAATGGTTGGAAGAAGTGGATGAAACTGCACAGAAAGCAGGTAAAATGTCAGGCTTTGGAAACAACAGAAAAGATGAAAAATCAGGTCAGTTCTAAAGGTCCTATTTCATAATAGAATTTCCCCAAAAGCCTGAAAAGTAATCATAGGGCAGGAATTTGTTAATAAAACAATGAAATAGAATTTACCATAAATGAATGACAAGAGTTTCCAGAATGAAGGTGCCAACAAAATATATTAAATGAAAGAAAACATAGACAAACTCACATTACTGTGAAATTTCAGAGAACTGAGGTGCTGAGAAGATCCTAAAAACTTCCCTAAAAGAAATAAAACAAATAGAAAACAAGGTAACATTCAGAGGCTCTGAAACAAGAATACATTTTCTCAACAGTAACACTGGATGGTGGATGATATTGGAGAAATATTTTCAAAATCCAAAACAAAAATAATTTTCAATCTAAGAATTATATCTCGATAAGGATCCTTGGAGCTGGTGCACTGGGATGACCCGGAGGGATGGTACGGGGAGGGAGATGGGAGGAGGGTTCAGGATGGGGAACACGTTTATGCCTGTGGTGGATTCATGTTGATGTGTGGCAGAACCAATACAATACTGTAAAGTAATTAGCCTCTAATTAAATACATTTAAATTAAAAAATATAGTTTTTTTTTAAAAAGGATTATATCTCATTAAAGCCTCAAACAAGTGAAAAGTGCTGCTTAAGATAATGCTTAAGAGAATTGTTCAAATATCAACTAAGCCAAGAGATAATATCTAAAACTAAAAATAAAAAACTGCAAGTATTAGCATGCTATTCAGAAATAGCAAGATAAGTGTCAAAAGAAAGATCTAAAAGAGTTGAAAGCTATTAGTCTAGGGAATGGTACTTGAGGGTGGAGATGGGGTGGGGAAGCAGACTGCTGTTTTTCTTATTTTGACTTTTTAAGGTATGATCATGTATTATTTATAAAAAAAAATAAGAACTACATAAAAAAGAAATATGATGACTTCAACAGGGATTTATTTTTGAGCCTCAACATCAACTCATCCCAGTCTTAAGGTAACTATATGATTGATGTGAAGAACTTAACCACCTTTATTAATATAAACTCTTCCAGAAATAATCCAGCAGGTTTTTAATGCTTTACTCACTAAAGTGAGATTTTATGCTAGCTGAATACCAGTGATATAGAAAGCTCCTAAATAATTTTAGTTGCAAAGTAAGCACTGAACTTTTAGCTTCAGAAATGTCCTTTTGAGACATCTTTCTATTGTGCCTCTCATAAAAATTTCTGTGCTCTTGTTGGCCTAAGTAGATGTGTGACACCTCTATCGCTGAAAATTTCTCACTACTCTTCCTAAGAATGACATTATTCCAATAAAAAAAGTACTAACTATAAGCCAGCTCTGATTAAAACTTTATACAGAGCGGGGAGTTAGGGTCTCTTATGTGTGATAATCTGAGTACTCTTTGTGTATAGCCTGTGGGAAGGGATGGTATAAAAAAACAGCCTAGAGTGAAGAAACTCTGGCATCCTTCTGAGATTAATGTAGCACTCCTGTATCCATTTCAACAAAACTGCTTTTGTAGTTTCAGCAGCAAATGCAGTAGACATAGTATACTCTGGTCACTAAATAATTTTATAATCTTGGATAAGATTATAGAATTAACTGAGGATAGAATTTACCTACATTATGGAGTTAGTATAAAGATTACATGAGATAATATTTGTAAGGTGTTCAATGCACGCCATGACACATTAGAGTTCATGCAATGTTGTTTCTTAGTTCCTTCTTAAAATCCTTCCCACTTGAAATTTATTCTTATGAATGATTTATTTTCGATAATTTATTTAGTCTGTGGTCACTATGCTATTTCCTAAATCCTTATTTCACCCCTTAAAAAGTTTAGGAAAATGCTTCTAATACTATTTTGCATTTAAATAGCCCTTTTCCTAGAGAGTATACAGGAGGGAAATACAGTGATTGAAATCGTCATTTTTAACATTTCCAAAGATCATATAGGAAAATAAAATACATAAAAACAGATGATCAGCATTTCTTGACACATATTCATTATTGATAGGAACCTATCATAGTACTTTTTATATGGTTAAAAAAATAGGCTGCATTAATATGATAAGAATCTACAGTTTCTTATCTAAGTTAGGTCTTCTTTCAAAGTGAGTCTTAATATCTGAAACCCTCCAGTTGAGAGTCCCTCCATCAAGTCTCTCCCACCTTACTCTTCAACTGTGATGTGTTTTAAAGTCATTGTGTCTAGAGTCATTATGCTGCTTTTAAACACTATGAAGAAAAAGTGCAGCTGCAATGTAAAATCCTTACATTTGTCAAACCTTCCTTTCATCCACCTGCAATATTGCATTCTTCACCCATGTAGACAGTCTCGTGTGCTTTCTTACTTCTACTTTAGGACCTTCTCTGATGCCTTTACTGTCTTCTCTCTTCTCTTGTATATGAGATTTGTATTTAGTAAGGTCCTTGATGATCCAATTCAATCTTTATTTATTGTTCATGTACTTGGTACATGACTAGCATAAGATAACAAAGCAAAGGGCTTCCTTTAAAGAATCTACACAAAAAAGAAGAGATGGCTTAGATCCACTGCTGTCAGTTGAATCCTTGAAAAGGCTTGTTTAGAACTATATAAGCGATGGGGAAAATAACAGTATAGCTCAGTGCCTAGCCTATAGTATGTGCTCAATAAATTTGAGCTATTATTCCTTCCCAGAATAATTAACTACATATTCTTTAATCTATTTACTGTTATCTATTATTTGTTTAGTTTTCTTTTATTATCATTATTATTTGGATTACTGTTTGCTTCCATTACCATGTAAAAAGCTTGTTAGGACCACAACCCTTAAAAGAGCTTATCCCAGTGTCACTCTGCAGAGCACTATGTACAGTACACTTCCCACACCAAGTCCTCAGTCAGTGCTGCTGTGGGTTATGGTGAAAGAATTTTTAAGAACCTCTCTGCCTATGGTATAATAACATCTGGGTTCTCTTCCTGTATTTCCAGTTCATTCAACCTCACCTCTAGTAGTCCTTATTATTATTATTTTTTCCATGTGAGTGCTGCCAGAGCAAGCAGAGTGAATGACCATATATGTGGAATATTTGAGGGTCTCAAAAAGGTGTCTGTCTCTTATATACCATCCTTCTTATCTTATGATTAATTTNCTCTTCCTGTATTTCCAGTTCATTCAACCTCACCTCTAGTAGTCCTTATTATTATTATTTTTTCCATGTGAGTGCTGCCAGAGCAAGCAGAGTGAATGACCATATATGTGGAATATTTGAGGGTCTCAAAAAGGTGTCTGTCTCTTATATACCATCCTTCTTATCTTATGATTAATTTTTTTAGTTCAAACAGAAGTATCATGCCCACTGATTACTGTAAAATAGCTTCTCCTTTGACAAATGAGAAAATGTAGATACAGAAACCCAAATGCTTTGTCCAGCTCAGTTCAGTTCAGTCGCTCAGTCGTGTCTGACTCTTTGCGACCCCATGAATCGCAGCATGACAGGCCTNTCCATACATGACTACTGGAAAAACCATAGCCTTGACTAGATGGACCTTATTCGGCAAAGTAATATCTCTGCTTTTGAATATGCTATTTAGGTTGGTCACAACTTTTCTTCCGAGGAGTAGGTGTCTTTTAATTTCATGGCTGCAGTCACCATCTGCAGTGATTTTGGAGGCTTTGTCCAGGGCCATTCAATTAATAAATGGAGCTGAAATTAAAGCTCCAAAACCCAAGCAGGTTCTTTGCTCTTGGTAACTTTAAAAATACAGCTATCACTCAAAAGAAAAGGTCATCTATTTCCTAAATTTCCTTTTGAAATAAAAAATTATAGAGATGATAACTACATATAGGGCCTATTACTACCAAATCTTTAAAAGGCTTGAGCTTCTGTTTTTCTGAAAATTTTCCAGCTAGCTCTGGATGCTACATCTTTGATTCATGTTAGGGATTTAAATATGGACCAGAGACTTGAGCACAAAAGTATTATGAATTTATATATAAAAGTACAGGACCCTTGTCCTGTAGCACACTTCCTAATGTTAAGGTAAAGACTAGGGCCTCTAAGTTGCTACATTGAGCCCTCCTCCTTCATGACTGAGAAGAGATTTTCCTTTCCTTATCTATACTTTTTTCTCTCTATGATGCCATTTTCCCCCAACCTCTCTCAATTCCATTCTTCGTCTCATTTCTCAGGCCAACTTGGTTTGGTCAACTGCATTAAATTTCTTATTTGTTCTCAAAGGGAAAACAAATCAGGAAGGGGAACAGAGAGGGAGAAAGTGACTAGACCTAAATGGCTGAGATCTTTATACTCCATTTTCCATTTCAAGCACAGAAAGGATGAAAGCTTCTCTACTAAGGGTTATTGTTGGTGTTCACTTGCTAAGTCATGTCCAACAATTTGTGACTCTTGGACTGCAGCATGCCAGGCTTCCCAGTCCTTCACTATCTCTTGGAGTTTGCTCAGACTCATGTCCACTGAGTCGGCGATGCCATCCAGTTATCTCATCCTCTGTCACTCCCTTCTCCTCCTGCCCTCAATCTTCCTCAGCATCAGGGTCTTTTCCAGTGAATTGGCTCTTCAAATCAGATGGCCAGAGTATTGGAGCTTCAACTTCAGCATCAGTCCTTCCAATGAATATTCAGGACTAATTTCCTTTAGGGTTGACTGATTTGATCTTGCAGTTCAAGGCACTCTCAAGAATCTTCTCCATCACCACAATTTGAAGGCATCAATTCTTCAGCTCTCAGCCTTCATTATGGTCCATTTCTCACATCCATACATGACTACTGGAAAAACCATAGCTTTGACTAGATGAACTTTTGTCAGCAAAGTCATGTCTCTGCTTTTTAATATGCAAGTGTCTTAATTTCATGGCTGCAGTCACTGTCTGCAGTGACTTTTGGAGCCCCCCAAAATAAAATCTGTCATTGTTTCCATTGTTTCCTCATCTATGTGCCATGAAGTGATGGGACCAGATGGCATGATCTTGGTTTTCTGAATGCTGAGTTTTGAGCCAGCTTTTCCACTCTCCTCTTTCACTTTCCTCAAAAGGCTCTTTAGTTATTCTTCACTTTCTGCCATAAAGGTGGTGTCATCTGCATATCTGAGGTTATTTATATTTCTCCCAGCCATCTTCATTCCAGCTTGTGCTTCATCCAGCCTAGTGTTTCTCATTATGTACTCTGCATATAAGTTAAATAAGCAGGGTGACAAAATAAAGCCTTGACATACTCCTTTCCCAGTTTGGAACCAGTCCATTGTTCCATGTCTGGTTCTAATTGTTGTTCTTGACCTGTATACAGGTTTCTCAGGAGACAGCTCTGGTATTCCCATCTCTTTAAGAATTTTCCACAGTTCGTTTTGATCCACACAGTCAAAGGCTTTGGTGTAGACAATAAAACAGAAGTAGATGTTTTTCTGGAATTCCCTTGTTTTCTCTATGATCCAACANAATTGTTGTTCTTGACCTGTATACAGGTTTCTCAGGAGACAGCTCTGGTATTCCCATCTCTTTAAGAATTTTCCACAGTTCGTTTTGATCCACACAGTCAAAGGCTTTGGTGTAGACAATAAAACAGAAGTAGATGTTTTTCTGGAATTCCCTTGTTTTCTCTATGATCCAACAAATGTTGGCAATTTGATCTCTGGTTCCTTTGCCTTTTCTAAATCCAGCTTGTACATCTGGAATTTCTCAGTTCACATACTATTAAAGGTACAACATAGCAAAAAGATGATCCCCAATTCATGTAAAACTCACACCAAGCTAATTTGTGTCTTGGAAAGTCACAAGATTTCTTCTCTTCAGTTCAGTTCACTTCAGTCGCTCAGTCGTGTCCAACTCCTTGCAACCCCATGAATCACAGCACACCAGGCCTCCCTGTCCATCACCAACTCCCGGAGTTCACTCAGACTCATGCCCATAGAGTCAGTGATGCCATGCAGCCATCTAATCCTCGGTTGTCCCATTCTCCTCAATCTCAAGTTGTCTCTGGGAAACCAGAATAATTCACATTAGTGTTGATAACCCCACTCTTTCAATCTCCACAAAAGAAAAGTATATTTTTCAGCTATTCATTCTATCGAAATGTGTGAAAATTGGTCAGTAATTCTCTTAGTTTCTCCTACACAAACCACTGAAGCTTTTTTTTTGTTTTGTTTTATAGAACTTAACAGCTACTAAGACTGAAAATTATGAAATGAAGTGTTTCATAATAGTTTCATATTCTGGAAGCAGAATATCAGTAAAGACAGTGAGATGTCAGGCTCTTGGACAATACATATTAGTATAGCCCAAAGCTATCTAAAGAAGAGTTTCTGGGTGAAATGAGGCTTTGTAGTGAGTGGGATACAATTTGAAAATGAGGAAGGGAAGAGTGGAATGGGTGGTAATTGAAGAAAAGAATTTGTACTGCTTTGATGGTTAATGGCAGACTTTATTTAAGTAGAGCCTATCTAAGAAAGACTTTATGATCATAATGGGACCCTGAAATACCTCATGAAAAGATTTCGTCTTTGCCTTGAAGCACCTATTTTAATTTAAGTGGTTCAAAGATTAGCCGTAGCTTATTAGAAATTCTGTTGGTAAGGGAGGCAGGTCCCTGGACTTGCATTTGAAAATAGTTCATTGAACAGATTTCCAAAGACCCCACTGCACAGCCAGAGTTGTATAATAATATCAGTAGCAGTTCATAGGAAAATGGAAAAGACTGTGGAAATTAGAATTTGCAATATCTAGGGTGGCAATAAGCAAGAAGGTTAAACTGCCCTTTTCACAGAATTACAAAACTAACCACACCTAATTTTTATGGTATGTAAATAGAAGGGACAAAAAAGTGAAACCATATACTACATCTACCTTATGCTTAGATTCTTGTCAAAATCTTAACTTTTTGTGTGTCTTTCCAAAATGCCCTCCAGAGGGGGCAGGATCATGGTGGTGAACTAAGAAGACCCTGAGCTCACCTTCCCCCACAAACACACCAAACCTACAATTACTTATAGAGTGACTTTCACTGAAATTGACCCGGGGACTATCAGAACAGCCCTTCTACAACCAAGCCTGCAAAAAAAGATACAAAGTCTGACAGGAATGGAGGAAAAGTCATCTGGTTGGAACCCATGCCCCAGTGGTGGACACAGCAGAGGGGGATCTCACAAGTTCATAGATAATCCCTAAGGAATAAGAGGTTTGAGATCCATATTAGGCACTCCAACCTTGAGTCCAGATACCAAAAAAAAAAAAAAAAAAAAAAAAAAAACC
>SJYA01003353.1:870853-880876 GCA_006410615.1 Neotragus moschatus | reverse complement strand
AGGGCTATCATATATGCACTTTTTATTGCCATATTTGAAACCCCTTCATATTTTAGTTAAACTGCAATCCTTCACATGCTGACTACACAAGTATATTCTATGACCATGGATTAGTGACAGTGGTTAGTAAAAATAATTACTCATTATAATTAACAATAGCATGGTAAATCTTCCAGGCTACTTAGTTCAACATATAAGGTTAAATTTGAAAGACGTCTTTCTTTTTATTTAACCCTTCACATCAGAAGGGACTATTTGCTATTCTTGTTTTCTAACACTGGATATAAGTCAGAGAGATAAAAACAACTTGCCAAAGGTCAAACAGAATATCAGGAAAAGTACTGGGAACAAAACTTCAGGCTTACTGATAACGAGGCACTTGGTTCCATTGCCTGACATTCTCATGCATGATATTCTGACTTGTCTCCTATAAGATGCACTATTATTCCCACTTCATTCTCTATAATTGCTTATTAGACTGAAGCTAACATGAACCAACACCAAACAGTGGTAGATATGGCACTATTTTAAAAGAGACATTTGAACAGAATCGAGCTCAATTGTGACCCAAACATTCAGAAGAATCAGTTCAGCTTTGCAATACTTTTAACCATTCCTCTTTTAGTTTACCTTGAAAACTCAAATCTCAGATTTGTCTTGGAAAATTACTTGTCGCATTTCCCATAACAAGTCACATCTTCTATTAGCACATGATCAATTTTGTTGCTAACTGGTCATAATCAGACAATACAGGCAAAGACAAAAGATACTCACAAAAACTTAGTTGGCCGTATCTCAACTTCAGATTTATAGTACTAAAGTGTGTTATTAATATACTTATGAATAGAGCTGCATACAAGGAAATATTCATGTTTATATGACATGTACTGATTGAAAATAGACATCCTGTCAAAAATTCATCTGTAGAAGTCTGCTTTAGAGATAGTTTATTATGCTGCCAGGTCACTAAATATATAAATCCTCCTCTTGTACTTAGAAGAATTTTCATGGGGGAAAAAAAAAAAAATTGAGACAACTGTATCAGCAGCTGCATATACTGAAATGCATGATGTAGGAAAGTGGGCAATATATTAAATTATCATTTTTCAAGCTGCCTCTGTATTGGGNCTGCCAGGTCACTAAATATATAAATCCTTCTCTTGTACTTAGAAGAATTTTCATGGGAAAAAACAAAACAAAACAAAACATTTGAGACAACTGTATCAGCAGCTGCATATACTGAAATGCATGATGTAGGAAAGTGGGCAATATATTAAATTATCATTTTTCAAGCTGCCTCTGTATTGGGTTACTAAATTGATATTTTTATAAAATTAAATTACATAGCAGAGAGAAATATTCCTCAAATTGGTTTTACAGATGTTTTAATTGAATATCTTTTGGGGTGGGATGTAAGAAATTGAACTGACTGGTCATTTTAATACATTAAAATAATCTGTGTAGATGATATGAATATTAAAATAAACACTTAATGGGATCACAATAGTTCAAAAATGTGGGTGTTATCATTAGTTCTCTTTCTGGCACTATTATGCACATTCCTAATACATAGAACTAGATGCACTAGTAGACTGAATTTCTCTGTTTTGCATTCCTACTACTTTTTTAACCCAGATTCTTATCAATGCAATAAGTCATGTGCCAATTCAGAGTTAGAAACCAGAACTAAGTCTAAACTATTGTGTTTTTCTAGCAAAATGTTTTTACTTGCTTTGCCTAATCTTATGCTAAATACTCTAAATAGCTCACAAGGTAGCACTTGTAGCTCTTACCTTGAAATAACTGATTCCATTCTTAATTAAATTTTATGACAGCTCAGATCTGAAAAGCAGATTTAGAAAAGATAATATGTCCAAAGGCTTCCCTTGTTACTCAGCTGGTAAAGAATCTGCCTGCATGTGGGAGACCTGGGTTCGATCCCTTGGTTGAAAAGATCCCTTGGAGAAAGGAAAGGCTACCCACTCCAGTATTCTGGCCTTGAGAATTCCATGGACTGTAAAGTCCATGGGTCCCAAAGAATTACACATGACTGAGCAGCTTTCACTTTCAGGACTTCCCTTGTGGCTCAGGTGGTAAAGAATCCTCCTGTAATGCGGGAGACCTGGGTTCAATCCCTGGTTTGGGAAGATCCCCTGGAGAAGGGAAAGGCTAGCCACTCTAGTATTCTGGCCCGGAGAATTCCATGGACAGAATCAGGCATGACTGAGCAACTTTCACTCAGTCGCTCATAAGTGAGTTCATCTTCTCCTGCAAGAACTCAAAAATTACAACTCGCTGCTGAACAACTGTAGACTGGAGAATGTTGAATCCCACCAAAAACATATACCCCATGTCCAAGGGCAAAAGAGAAGCCCCAGAAACATGGTAGGAGGGGCAAAATTGTATTTAGAATCAAACCTTATACCCACCAGAGATGCTTGGAGGACTCAAACAAAACCTTGTGCACACCAGGAGACCACAGAGACTGAACCAGATCTGCCTTTGAGTGAGTGTCTTCTGTGGAGGTATGGATCAGCAGTGGCCTGCTGCAGGGGCAGGGGCTCTGGGTGCAGCAGACCTGGGTATGGCATAAGCCCTTTTGGAGGAGGTCGCCATTAACCCCACCATAGAGCCACCAGAACTTCACAGGACTGGGGAAACGGATTCTTGGAAGGCAAAAACAAAACCTTTTGTGCAGAGAAAGGAGCAGTGACCCCACAGGAGACTGACCCAGACTTGCCCATGAGTGTCCAGGAGTCTCTGGCAGAGACAGGTTGGCGGAGGCTTGATGCAGGGTCAGTGACACTAAGTACAGCAGTAGGGGCATGGGATCTTTTGAAGGAGGTCACCATTATCTTCATTACCTCCACCATAGTTTAATCTCAAGTCAAACAACAGGGAGGGAACACAGCCCCACCCATCAACAGAATATTGGATTAAAGATTTACTGAGCATGGCCCCAAGCTCATCAGAACAAGATCCAGGTTCCCTCTCAGCCTCTTCCATCAAGAAGCTTCCATAAGCCTCTTATCCTTATCCATCAGAAAGTGAAGTCTCTCAGTCCTGTATTGACTCTTTGCGACCCCGTAAGCTGTAGCCTACCAGGCTCCTCTGTCCATGGTACTTACCAGGAAATAGTACTGGAGTGGATTGCCATTTCCTTCTCCAGGTGATCTTCCCAACCCAGGGCTCAAACTAGGGTCTCCGGCATTGTAGACAGACACTTTTACCATCTGAGCCACCAGAGAAGTCTATCCATCAGAGGACAGAGAATGAAAACCACAATCACAGAAAACTAATTCAACTGATCACATGGACCACAGTTCAGTTCAGTTCAGTTCAGTCGCTCAGTCGTGTCCGACTCTGTGACCCCATGAATTGCAGCACGCCAGGCCTCCTTGTCCATCACCAACTCCCAGAGTTCACTCAGACTCATGTCCATTGAGTTAGTGATGCCATCCAGCCATCTCATCCTCGGTCGTCCCCTTC
Organism: Neotragus moschatus; assembly: GCA_006410615.1. Classification (NCBI taxonomy): domain Eukaryota; kingdom Metazoa; phylum Chordata; class Mammalia; order Artiodactyla; family Bovidae; genus Neotragus; species Neotragus moschatus. The sequence continues at coordinate 877,387 of SJYA01003353.1, read as the reverse complement.
TCCTCTTGCCCCCAATCCCTCCCAGCATCAGAGTCTTTTCCAATGAGTCAACTCTTCGCATGAGGTGGCCAAAGTACTGGAGTTTTAGCTTTAGCATCATTCCTTCCAAAGAAATCCCGGGGTTGATATCCTTCAAAACAGACTGGTTGGATCTCCTTGCAGCCCAAGGGACTCTCAAGAGTCTTCTCCAACACCACAGTTCAAAAGCATCAATTCTTCAGCACTCAGCCTTCTTCACAGTCCAACTCTCACATCCATACATGACCACAGGAAAAACCATACTCTTGACTAGATGGACCAAAGTCAGCAAAGTAATGTCTCTGCTTTTGAATACACTATCTAGTTTGGTCATAACTTTTCTTCCAAGGAGTAAGCATCTTTAATTTCATGGCTGCAGTCACCATCTGCAATGATTTTGGAGCCCAGAAAAATAAAGTCTGACTCCGTTTCCACTGTTTCCCCATCTACTTCGCACGAAGTGATGGGACCGGATGCCATAATCTTTGTTTTCTGAATGTTGAGCTTTAAGCCAACCTTTTCACGCTCTTCTTTCACTTTCATCAAGAGGCCCTTTAGTTACTCTTCACTTTCTGCCATAAGGGTGGTGTCATCTGCATTTCTGAGGTTATTGATATTTCTCNCAACACAGAAATACAAGGGATCATAAGAGACTACTATAAGCAACTATATGGCAATAAAATGGACAAAGTGGAAGAAATGGACAAATTCTTAGAAAAGTACAACTTTCCAAAACAGAACCAGGGAGAAGTAGAAAATCTTATCAGACCCATCACAAGCATGGAAATTGAAACTGTAATCAGAAATCTTCCAGCAAAAGGAAAAGCCCAGGAACAGACAGCTTCACAGCTGAATTCTACTAAAAATTTAGAAAAGAGCTAACACCTATCCTACTCAAACTCTTTCAGAAAATTGCAGAGAAAGGTAAACTTCCAAACTCATTCTATGAGGCCACCATTACCCTAATACCAAAACCTTACAAAGATGCCACAAAAAAGAAAACTACAGGCCAATATCACTGATGAACATAGATGCAAACATTCTTAACAAAATTCTAGCAAACAGTATTGAACAACATATTAAAAAGATCATACATCATGATCAAGGGAGCTTTATCCCAGGGATGCAAGGATTCTTGAATATCCGCAAATCAATCAATGTAATTCACCACATTAACAAATTGAAAAATAAAAGACATATGATTATCTCAATAGATGCAGAGAAGGCATTTGACAAAATTCAACATCCATTTATGATAAAAACCCTCCAGAAAGCAAGAATAGAAGGAACATACCTCAACATAATAAAAGCTATATATGTCAAATGCACAGCAAACAGTATCCTCAATGGTGAAAACTTGAAAGCATTTCCCCTAAAGTCAGGAACAAGACAAGGGTGCCCACTTTCACCTCTACTATTCAACATAGTTTTGGAAGTTTTGGCCACAGCAATCAAAGCAGAAAAAGAAATGAAATGAATCTAGATTGGAAAAGAAGAAGTAAAACTCACTGTTTGCAGATGACATGATCCTCCACTTAGAAAATCCTAAAGACTCCATCAGAAAATTACTAGAGCTAATCAGTGAATATACTAAAGTTGCAGGATATAAAATCAACACACAGAAATCCCTTTCATTCCTATATCCTAATAATGAGAAAATAGAGAAATTAAGGAAACAATTCCATTCACCATTGTAACAAAAAGAATAAAAAACTTAGGAATAAATCTACCTAAAGAGATCAAAGGCTTATATATAGAAAACTATAAAATACTGCTGAAACAACTCAGAAGACACAAATAGATGGAGAAATATACCATGTTCATGGATCGAAAGAATCAATATAGTGAAAATGAGTATACTACGCAAAGCAATCTATAGATTCAATGCAATCCTTATCAAGCCATGCATGGTATTTTTCAAAGAACTAGAAGAAATTATTTCACAATTTGTATGGCAACACAAAAAATCTCGAATAGCCAAAGCAATCTTGAGAAAGAACAATGGAAATGGAGGAATCAACCTGCCTGACTTCAGGCTCTACTACAAAACCAGAGTCATCAAGACAGTATGGTACCGGCACAAAGACAGAAATATAGATCAGTGGAACAAAATAGAAAGCCCAGATATAAATCCACACACCTATGGACACCTTATCTTTGACAAAGGAGGCAAGAATATGCAACGGAGAAAAGACAAGCTCTTTAACAAGTGGTGCTGGGAAAACTGGTCAACCACTTGTAAAAGAATGAAACTAGAACACTTCCAACACCATACACAAAAATAAACTNCCCAGATATAAATCCACACACCTATGGACACCTTATCTTTGACAAAGGAGGCAAGAATATGCAACGGAGAAAAGACAAGCTCTTTAACAAGTGGTGCTGGGAAAACTGGTCAACCACTTGTAAAAGAATGAAACTAGAACACTTCCAACACCATACACAAAAATAAACTCAAAATGGATTAAAGATATAAACATAAGACCAGAAACTATAAAGAGGAGTTTTCCTCTAAAACTCGTAGAAGAAAACATAGGCACAACACTCTTCAACATAAATCACAGCAGGATCCTCTATGACCCACCTCCCAGAATATTGGAAATAAAAGCAAAAATAAACAAATGGGACCTAATTAAAATTAAAAGCTTCTGCAAACAAAGGAAATTATAAGCAAAATGAAAAGACAGCCTTCAGAATGGGAGAAAATAATAGCAAATGAAGCAAATGACAAAGAACTAATCTCAAAAATATACAAGCAACTCCTGCAGCTCAATTCCAGAAAAATAAACGACCCAATCAAAAAATGGGCCCAAGAACTAAACAGACATTTCTCCAAAGAAGACATATAGATGACTAACAAACACATGAAAAGATGCTCAATATCACTCATTATCAGAGAAATGCAAATCGAAACAACAATGAGGTACCATTACATGCCAGTCAGAATGGCTGCTATCCAAAAGTCTACAAGCAATACATGCTGGAGAGGGTATGGAGAAAAGAGGGCCCCCTTACACTGTTTGTGAGAATCCAAACTAGTACAGCCACTATGGAGAATAGTGTGGAGATTCCTTAAAAATCTAGAAGTAGAAGTGCCATATGACCCAGCAATCCCACTGCTGAGCATATACACTGAGGAAACCAGAATGGATAGAGACAGGTGTACCCCAATGTTCACTGCAGCACTGTTTATAATAGCCAGGACATGGAAGCAGCCTAGGTGTCCATCCGCTGAAGTATGGATAAGAAAGCTGTGGTACATATACACAATGAAATATTACTCAGCCATTAAAAAGAATACATTTGAATCAGTTCTAATGAGGTAGATGAAACTGGAACCCATTATACAAAGTGAAATAAGCCAGAAAGAAAAACACCAATACAGTATATTAACACATATATATGGAATTTAGAAAGATGTTATCAGTGACCCTATATGCGAAAAAGCAAAAGAGAAACAGATGTACAGCACAGTCTTTTGGACTCTGTGGGAGAGGGCGAGGGTGGGATGTTTTGGGAGAATGGCATTGAAACATGTATATTATCATATGTGAAACGAATCGCCATCCATGTTCGATGCATGAGACAGGGTGCTCGGAGCTGGTGCACAGGGATGACCCAGAGGGATGGGATGGGGAGGAGGGGGGAGGGGTTCAAGATGGGAAACACATGTACACCAGTGGCAGATTCATGTCAATGTATGGCAGAACCACTACAATATTGTAATTAGCCTCCAATTAAAATAAATAAATTTATATTAAAAATAAATTTAAAATATTTATATTAAATGTCAAGATGCACTGGCATTAAAAATGTATATAAAATATTCTTTCAAGGAACCAGACATAAGACCACTAAACAGAAATTCAATTGCATTTCTATACATTAACAACAAATATAAAATGACATTGAACAAGATACCTTTTTCACTGTTAAATAATGCTATTAAAACCCAATAACAAATATAACAAAAGATATGCACAGCCTTTGCATAGAAATTGATAAATACTTNCAATAAATTTTTGATTTTGATTATTACATTTTTCGTTTCTGTAATTTCTGTTTGTTTAATTTTCAAATAGGAATTACCTCTTTTTATAGAGTCCAGTTCATTGCTACATTTTTAAAAGTTTGGATTTTATTTCCATGACTATAGTAAGCATAGTTGCTTTACAGTCTAAATTTGATAATTATAATGGTTGTCATATGCCTCATCATTGATTATTTTCAATGCATTTTATTTGAAAATATGTTTTTAGAAATGATTTTATACATAGAATGACATTACCTATCTCCAGAAAGAAATTACTTTCCTCCTTCCTGACATCTGGGATCACTAGTACTTCAAGATCAACATATTAAGTATTAGAGTACTACCCACCCACTATCTTAGAGCGCAGCTCTTAGGAGTCCCAGGATAGAGTAGGAGATTTTACATTAGGGTAACATTTGTGAAGAAGTCTCTACTAACAAAGATATTTCCTTACTCAATTATTGTAATGCTTTTCTAACTAGTATCCTTGTCCTCTTTGTTTTCAACATTGCTGCCTCAGTAAACTTTTCAAAAAATATTAGATCACGTCTCTTTCTGTCCAAATTCTGTCTCTTATACACATCTTCCATAAACCTGAAAATATGTTTAACTTTTAATCAGAGAAATTCATATTAAAACTACAGTACAATAGTTTCTTTTCCACATGAATCTAATTGAGCTAAATTTTAATATCTGACAACAGGTAATGTTAGCAATGATGTTGAGAAATTGAAATGCTCATCCAGAGCTAGAATATAAATTATTAAACCCACTCCGAAAAATAGTTTGGCTTTATCTATTAGGGCATAGTCTTCCCTGGTAGCTCAACTGGTTAAGAATCCACCTGCAATGCAGAAGACCCCAGTTCAATTCCTGGGACAGGAAGATCTGCTGGAGAAGGGATAGGCTACCCACTCCAATATTCTTGGGCTTCTCTGGTGGCTCAGATGTTAAAGAATCTGTCTGCACTGTGAGAGACTTGGATTCGATGTCTCGATCGGGAAGATCTCCTGGAAGACGGCATGGCAATTCACTCCAGTATTCTTGCCTGGAGAATCCCCACAGTCAGAGGAGCATGGTGGACTACAGTCCATGGGTTGCAGAGTTGGACATGATTGAGAGACTAAGCACAGCACAGCACATTAGGACCTGTCTTCAACTTAGTAATTCTTACACTCCTTAAAATGTTTCCTCTCTGGAAAAACTCTTATACATTTCTGTTAAGAGTCATATAGTAGAACGCCAGTAGCAACAGTTATGGAAAAAATACTCCCCACAAAGTTCTGTCAATGGTAAGATAGACAGGTAAACTGTGGTATTTTCCTATACAGGAAAATAATATACAACAATGACCACAGATGCATTCATCAACATACATGAAATTCAAAAACAACAATGCTGAAATATAAAAAATAAACCAAAATAATACAAACAATATGGTTTCATATATAGAAAATTTAAAACATGGGCAAACCTCAGTGGTATATTTTTAGATATGCATATAAATGTGATAAAATAACAAAGAAAGGCAATGAAATGATTAGCACAAAACTTAAGATGGTGTTTACTTCTGGTGAGGAAAGAGATTAAAGCAAAAAGGGGACACATAAAGGATTACAGTCACACTGATGACATTGTATTTCTTAAGATGACAGACGCAAGCTGTTCATTCTATTATTTTTTTAACATATTTAATCCTTTGAAACTTGTTAAGGCTTTCCTTTTTTATATGCTTCTATTACTTTTTGTAAATTTTTCTAATGTACATTTTAGAAACCAGATCATTAATCCTCTCTTTGTGCCTATTTTTCTGTTAACTTCATTCAATAAATTTTTGATTTTGATTATTACATTTTTCGTTTCTGTAATTTCTGTTTGTTTAATTTTCAAATAGGAATTACCTCTTTTTATAGAGTCCAGTTCATTGCTACATTTTTAAAAGTTTGGATTTTATTTCCATGACTATAGTAAGCATAGTTGCTTTACAGTCTAAATTTGATAATTATAATGGTTGTCATATGCCTCATCATTGATTATTTTCAATGCATTTTATTTGAAAATATGTTTTTAGAAATGATTTTATACATAGAATGACATTACCTATCTCCAGAAAGAAATTACTTTCCTCCTTCCTGACATCTGGGATCACTAGTACTTCAAGATCAACATATTAAGTATTAGAGTACTACCCACCCACTATCTTAGAGCGCAGCTCTTAGGAGTCCCAGGATAGAGTAGGAGATTTTACATTAGGGTAACATTTGTGAAGAAGTCTCTACTAACAAAGATATTTCCTTACTCAATTATTGTAATGCTTTTCTAACTAGTATCCTTGTCCTCTTTGTTTTCAACATTGCTGCCTCAGTAAACTTTTCAAAAAATATTAGATCACGTCTCTTTCTGTCCAAATTTTTCTTTCATTTGCAAGAAAAATTCTAAACTTTTCAGCAAAATCATTCCTTTTCTGGTCTTAACCTGCC
>SJYA01003353.1:840616-851722 GCA_006410615.1 Neotragus moschatus | reverse complement strand
AGTTGATAATGGAAGCCTTGAGCATAAATGAGATTTAATGAGAACATACAGAATAAAAGAAAAAATGGCCAAGAATAAAAACTTCAGCTTTTAATAGGAAGGAATTAATTACATGAGCCTACAAAGGAGACAGTGTTGTCATAACTGGAGAGGTAAAAGGAGGGAAATAGGGAGAGTGAGTTTTCATGAGGCCAATGTAAATAAAAAATAATCAGTGATCCCAGAATGAGGGAGTGATTTAAAGTATTCAATAATGTTCAAGATTGAGTAAAATAAGGACAGAAAGTTTCAATTGAATTTAAGGACCTGAAAATCATTGATGATTTTTAAAATGCTTTTAATAGCATGATGGAGACAGATGCCAATATGCATTGAGGAGTACTAGGGAAGTGATTAAATAGAGCCAACAAGGTTGAGCACAAGGTAACATGGCTTAGCCAAGACAGAGAAAACTAGATTTGGCTGTGGGATTTTTGCATCCTTAAAATTTAGAATATAGTTATGTTTGGAGTGAGATCTTAAATAAGAGGTAGGGGAGGGAGGGAGACAGAGGAAGAATAGTGCAATATTTTTATAGTATCTGCTAATAATTCTACCAAATACACAATGAATTTAACTATGATTACCAAATGTTCAAAAAAATGCAAAACCAAAATTATACATGAAAATACTGGGTCCTCAAGCAAAACTATCAGAAATAGATTGCTCCACCAGGGTAACTGGAAAGCAAATGTCTTTAATGAATATTCCCTCCCTTTTTCATGAGACTATCTGCAAAAAAAGGTGGCAAGAATACACAGAACTATACACAAAAGATGTTAATGATCCAGATAACCACGATGGTGTGACCACTCACCTAGAGGCAGACATCCCGGAATGTGAAGTCAAGTGGGCCTTAGGAAGCATCACTATGAACAAAGCTAGTAGAGGTGATGGAAATCCAGTTGAGCTACTTCAAATCCTAAAAGATGATGCTGTGAAAGTACTGCACTCAATATGCCAGCAAATTTGGAAAACTCAGCAGTGGCCATGGGACTGGAAAATGTCAGTTTTCATTCCAATCCCAAAGAAAGGCAATGCCAAAGAACTACCACAAACTACCACACTCAGTTGCACTCATCTCACACAGTAGTAAAGTAATGCTCAAAATTCTCCAAGCCAGGCTTCAACAATACATGAACTGTGAAATTCCAGATATTCAAGCTGGTTTTAGAAAAAGCAGNCACAATTGCACTCATCTCACATGCTAGTTAAAGTAATGCTCAAAATTCTCCAAGCCAGGCTTCAACAATACATGAACTGTGAAATTCCAGATATTCAAGCTGGTTTTAGAAAAAGCAGAGGAACCAGAGATCAAACTGCCAACATCAGCTGGATCATCAAAAAAGCAAGAGAGTTCCAGAAAAACATCTACTTCTGCTTTATTGATTATACAAAAGCCTCTGACTGTGTGGATCACAACTGTTGAAAATTCTGAAAGCGATGGGAATACCAGACCACCTGACCTGCCTCTTGAGAAACCTGTATACAGGTCAGGAACCAACAGTTAGAACTGGACATGAAACAGCAGACTGGTTCCAAATAGGAAAAGGAGTATGTCAAGGCTGTATATTGTCACCCTGCTTATTTAACTTATATGCAGAGNCCATCCTAAAGGAAATCAGTCCTGAATATTCATTGGAAGGACTGATGCTGAAGCTGAAACTCCAATACTTTGGCCACCTAATGCGAAGAACCGACTCATTTGAAAAGACCCTGATGATGGGAAAGATTGAAGGCGGGGGGAGAAGGGGACGACAGAGGATGAGATTGTTGGATGGCAACATCAACTCAATGGACATGAATTTGAGTAAGCTCCAGGAGCTGGTGATGGACAAGGAGGCCTGGCATGCTGCTGTCTATGTGTTCACAAAGATTCGGACACAATTGAGTGACTGAACTGAACTAAACTTGCAAATCATTAGTACTTTTCAAGAATTTTGTACTATGTCATCGTTCATAAATGACTGCATGGCAGTAAAAAGAAAATAAAGATGAGTGCAATATTTGATGTCTTAATTACTATCGAGAAACTTTTTCTATACACCTCATTCCAATACTTAGAATTCTCAATTATATTTATCAGTCTTTCTCACTATACCAGTACTGTCCCATAGAAATATAATGTAAGCTCTATATGCAATTTAGAATTCTCTAGTAGAGACACTTAAAACATAAAAAGAAACAGGTAAAATTATATAAGTATATTGTATTAAATTGTGTCTGAATTATTATTTTGAAATGTCATCAGTATATAAAGTTAGTAATGAAATATTTGACATTTCTTAACTAAATCTTCAAAATCTGTTATGTACTTTTATACTTATAGCAAATCTCAATTCAGACTAGCCACATTTCAGTTGGTTAGTAGTGACACGTATATAGTGGCTACCATACTGAACAATGGATTTCTTAAATATCCTTGAAATTTACTTTGTATGAACTTAGAAAACCCTTGTATCCCCAACCCCAGCTGGGAGCCTAACAGATAATTAAATAAATTAATAAAATACATTCTTATGTTATTATCAATCGCCTTATCAAGTGTATTAAGGTCCATTTTAGGTAATAAGGAAAGGAAAAAAAATGAAGAGGAAAGGACATGAATAAATATTTTATATATGTGTATGTGTCTCCTCCAAGGTGTTGGGAGGGCAGTGAGATGTCCACCTTTACCTTGCTTCTACCATTTTGGCATGTAAAACGGCAGATAGAAAAAATTCTTCTGGAATGTTCTCCTTTTGTTATGTACAATATATTCATGTAGTTTTTTTTTTTTTTAACCTCTTCTACATAATAGAGGCATTTGAAGACAGTATCCCTTACTGGTTCATCTTTGTATCCCCTACTATGTGAACAACAGAATACTCACTCCATAAAGATTTGTGCCATTCTTTAGAGTAGGTTTCCTCCGGTCTGCCTTTTTCCTTACAGTTTATTGACTATAACTATGTGGAATCTGCCTGCTGCTGGCATATTTCTCAAAGGTGGTTAGCTCCCTTATGATAACATGGTGCCAAAAATGCAATTTTCATGAAAAGCATATGTAAATAAAAGGTGCCAGAGATGGTTTTTGGGAAACTGTATGGAACAGAAAGGCAAAGTCACTAAAGCCACATATTCATTTTTGTCAGGGGCCCATTCTATTCTTAGAAACAAGATGATTAAAAAATATTGTGTGTTCTCCTTTATGTTAATCTCTTTGAGCTAAATGTAATTTTACATGAAGAATGAAGTATAAATAGAATTCTTAAATACAGTGATTTACTGTCTTCCCTCCAAGTTAGTAAAAATTCCTTTCTTGGTTTCTGTGTTTACTTGCTTATTGCCTTTCACTCCCACCAAACCGTAGTGCCCATAAAAATAAATTAATTATATCTTTCTTATTAATCAATATGTACCCAAATGGCAATCCACTCCAGTATTCTTGCCTGGAAAATCCCATGGACAGAGGAGCCTGACAGGCTATAGGCTATGTGGTCGCAAAGAGTCAGACATGACTAAGCAGTTAAACAACAATAACCCAATGTAGTACTATGTTGAGCATGTAGAAGGTGCTCAACAAATAATACTGGATTAATGAGAAAGAAAGAAAGCGCTAAGTCATATCTGACTCTTGTGGCCCTATGGACTGTAGTCTGCCAGGATCCTCTGTCCTTGGGATTTTTCCAAGCAAGAATACTGGAGTGGGTTGCCATTTCCTTCTCCAAGGGACCTTCCTTGGTCTTTCCTGGTGGCTCAGCTGGTAAAGAATCCATCTGTAATGTGGGAGACCTGGGTTTGATCCCTGGGTTAGGAAGATCCCCTGAAGAAGGGAAAGGCTACAGACTCCAGTATCCTGGCCTGGAGAATTCCATGGAATATGTATAGTCCATAAGTTTGCAAAGAAGAATCAAGCAATATTGGATTAATGAAGGAATGGGATATTTATTACACTACAATAATATTCATGATTTTTAGAAAAGGATGATCAAAATTTAACTTAGAAGTAAGAAAAAACACAAAACGTCATGATTTTTGAATGTTTTTTCGTGTAAATAAACATGATTTACTGAATATTGTTCCTCAAATAACTCTGAAGAATCTGCTAAATTTCTGATTAAGTTCTACTTGCGTTACATCCATGATCTGTGTAACTAAATAAACCCTATCCAATTATTTTTCATTCACTATATACAATAACACATTGCTTTAAAAAAAGAGATGAAATGGGACTTCATATTTTACTTTGAAAGCATAAGGCTTGTTATTATTTTATCTTATTTTATTTTATTTGCATATAAGCTAGAACTTCACTAACCTACTTAGATGAAGTTTAGCTAAAAGTTAACCATGAGAAAAAAAGAAAGGAACTGTACTAAGCAAAGTTCTCTAGAGCAGTTGGCAATTGGAGACATAGAAAAGCTGATGCTATAGTTCCAGTGTGAGTCCAAAGTTTTGAGAACTAGGACAGTTGATAGTTTATTTCCAGTTTGATTCCAAAAGCCCACGATCCAGCAGAGTTGATGCTGTCAGTTCCAGTCTGAAAGCCGACAGGCTTAAGATCCATGAAGAGCTGATGTTTTAGTTCTAGTCCTAAGGTATGAAAAGATCCATGTCCCAGATCAAGTGGTCAGGGAGGAAGAGTTCCCTCTTTTTCAAGATATAGGCATGTTCATCATTTTTGCATTAGGGAAAGCAATCAGCTTTGCTCAATCTACCCATTCAAACATTAATCTCATACAAAAAACACACGAACACACCCAGTATGTTTGACCAATATCTGAACATCTTGTGGCTAGGTCAAGTTGTTTAATAAAATAAGTCATCACAGCTACTCCCAAAAAGGAACTCTTGAGATATTATAGATGTAGATTTTTATTGTTGCTGCATTGCTCTGTTTCGCTCTGTTATATCTTGGAACTTTGTTAAAATTATCTTGTAAATCTGTTAAAGTGAACCAGTGGTTCCATAGAGTCTAGCTAAGGTTATCCACAAAGAATAGTGTGATTATCTACTATGATAATTTGAGGAGGGGTTAGAAAAAGCTGTTGCATAATTCATTAGAAAAGAGTCACTGCATGATTACATAATTTCTTAACATCTAGTAAATTATGGAAATTACTTTCCTGAACTTTCTCTGTTAACCCACAAATAGGATCAATCAATTTAATACCAGGAAGCAGTAGTTGGGATTGACACTAGTAATGGAAGTGATACACATAGGCTATAAAAGCAATTGCCTAACAATTTTAGTGCCTGATCTTAAAAAAAAAAGGATTACTTTGAACTACAGTATGTAGAACAAATATAAGAGGATAATTGTCTGGTTGAAGTAGGAGCAATGGAGGCACATGGAGCCCTGCCTCCTCTCTTTACCATCTCTTATACTTAAGGAAACTCAAGCACTCCTCCATGGAGGGCTTGGGTTACATAAAACACAGTATGATACTATCATTCAGTTCAGTTTAGTCTCTCAGTCGTGTCTGACTCTTTGTGACTCTATGAACTGCAGCATGCCAGGCCTCCCTGTCCATCACGAATGCCCAGAGTCCACCCAAACCCATGTCCACTTTGTCAGTGATGCCATCCAACCATCTCATCCTCTGTCATCCCCTTCTCCTCTGGCCCTCAATACTTCCCAGCATCAGGGTCTTTTCCAATGATTCAGCTCTCCACATCAGGTGGCCAAAGTACTGGAGTTTCAGCTTCAACATCAGTCCCTCCAATGAACACCCAGGACTGATCTCCTTTAGAAAGGACTGGTTGGACCTCCTTGCAGTCCAAGGGACTCTCAAGAGTGTTCTCTAACACCACAGTTCAAAAGCATCAATTCTTCAGCACTCAGCTTTCTTTATAGTCCAACTCTCACATCCATACATGACCACTGGGGAAAAAATAGCCTTGACTAGACGGACCTTTGTTGGCAAAGTATTGTCTCTACTTTTTAATATGCTGTCTAGGTTGGTCATAACTTTCCTTTCTAGGAGTAAGCGTCTTTTAATTTCATGGCTGCAATCACCATCCACAGTGATTTTGGAGTCCAGAAAAATAAAGTCTGACACTATTTCCACTGTTTCCCCATCTATTTGCCATGAAGTGATGGGACCAGATGCCATGATCTTCATTTTCTGAATGTTGAGCTTTAAGCCAACTTGTCACTCTCCTCTTACACTTTCATCAAGAGGCTCTTTAGTTCTTCTTTGCTTTCTGCCATAAGGGTGGTGTCATCTGCATATCTGAGGTTATTGATGTTTGTCCCAGCAATTTTGATTCCAGCTTGTGCTTCATCCAGCCCAGTGTTTCTAATGATGTACTCTGCATATAAGTTAAATAAGCAGGGTGACAATATACAGCTTTGATGTACTCCTTTTCCTATATTGGAACCAGTCTATTGGAACTAGTCTGTTGGAAGCAGTCTGTTATTCCATGTCCAGTTCTAACTGTTGGTTCCTGACCTGTATACAGCTTTCTCAAGAGGCAGGTCAAGTGGTCTGGTATTCCCATCTTTTTCAGAATTTTCCACTGTTTATAGTGATCCACGGTTGCGAAGAGTCGAACATGACTGAGTGACTTGACTTTCACTTTTCACTTTCATGCATTGGAGAAGGAAATGGCAACCCACTCCAGTGTTCCTTCCTGGAGAATCCCAGGGATGGGGGAGCCTGGTGGGCAGCCGTCTATAGGGTCTCACGGCGTCGGACACAACTGAAGTGACTTAGCAGCAGCACACAGTCAAAGGCTTCGACATAGTCGATAAAGTAGAAATAGATGTTTTTCTGGAACTCTCTTGCTTTTTTGATGATCTATCGGATGTTGGCATTTTGATCTCTGGTTCCTCTGTTTTTTCTAAAACCAGCTTGAACATCTGGAAGTTCACAGTTCACATACTGCTGAAGCCTATCATTAGGTATTAAGATAATCAATCTGTGATTATTGTAAACATACTGTAGAATAGAGATTACAACAGTGTGTTCACTAGACCTTTTTTCTCGCATGGCATTTAAAATCTAGAGATTTGCTAAAAGCATAAGGCTGTGTCTGATATTTTAAAGGGCTTGAAATGACACAGTATTTTACTTGCAAAGAATTGTGGGCACACTACTAATCAAATCTGTATCATCTTTTAAACTGTTTTGATATGTGATGAATACATTCATGGGAACAGGGTTAAGACTGATCTAGCTGAAAAACCAGATCCAGATCTTAGCGTGGCCTAACTTGAACTAGATTTTTGATTTCTATCTAGGTCTACCCCTCAAAATAATCTAAGTAAGTTGCTTATAAAAGTTAAGCTTCCCACTGTTTGTCCATACTGATTTGCCTCTGTGGGTTTTAACAGTTGTTACAAGAGTTGATGCTTTTGAACTGTGGTGTTGGAGAAGATTCTCGAGAGTCCCTTGGACTGCAAGGAGATCCAACCAGTCCATTCTGAAGGAGATCAGCCCTGGGATTTCTTTGGAAGGAATGATGCTGAAGCTGACACTCCAGTACTTTGGCCACCTTATGCGAAGAGTTGACTCCTTGGAAAAGACTCTGATGCTGGGAGGGATTAGGGGGAGGAGGAGAAGGGGAGACAGAGGATGAGATGGCTGGATGGCATCACTGACTCGATGGGCGTGAATCTGAGTGAACTCCGGGAGTTGGTAATGGACAGGGTGACCTGGTGTGCTGCAATTCACGGGGTTACAAAGAGTCGGACACGACTGAGCGACTGAATTGAACTGAATGCATGATAACAGAGATTCATATAGATTATTAGGAAGATCAGTCTTGGTGAACTGAATAAATCATTTTAACTATGTTTCTGATCAACTGGCTATAGATCAGAGAATCCAGTGACCCACCCCCCCCCTTGGATCCTTGGCTCACAGAACTCAGGGAATTTCTTATTTATGTTTTTGTTGTCATTGTTCAGTTGCTAATCATGTTCAACTCTTTGTGACCCCGTGGGCTGCAGCACGTCAGGCTTCCCTATCCTTCACCATCTCCAGGAGCTTGCTCAAATTCATGTTCATCGAGTCAGTAATGCCATCCAACCGTCTCATCCTCTGTCATTCCTTTCTCCTCTTGCCTTCAATCTTTGCTAGCATCAGGGTCTTTTCTAATTAATTGGCTCTTTGTATCAGGTGGCCAAAGTATGATAGCTTCAGCCTCAGCATCAGTCCTTTCAATGAACATTCAAGGTAGATTTTCTTTAGGACTGACTGGTTTTATTTCCTTGCAGTCCAGAAACTCTCAGGGGTCTTTTCCAGCACCACAGTTCGAAAACATCAATTCTTCAGTGCTCAGTCTTGTTTATGGTCCAACTCTCACATTCATACATGACTACTGGAAAAACTGTAGCTTTGATTGCTATATAGTAGAATTGTTTTAACTTTAGCCCTTGTACATAAATATATTGTAGAAAATGAAGAAACAGGGGCTGTAAGGTAAAAGTATTTCACCTTAACTGAGCACTCTTCATATCATGGCACAAAACAAAGGCTGTTCTATTAACTGCGGTAGGGGTCTCCTCAACAAATATTTCCTTTCAGAACAAAAATTTAAACTTTTGCTTTTTATTTGACATAGTCCATCATTCTCTCAAGCTTAATATTCTATACCAAAGACGATACTTAGAGCTTTCCTGAAGATCTTCTGAATAATGTGAGAATTGAAGTGGATTGGTTTTTCTCCTAGGAAAGCTCTTCCAGTTCATTTCATTGAGTCAGTTTTTATTGACCTAATTCTCATTAGGCTCTTACTTAACTCTAAGCCCTCTAGAAAGTGAAGTCGCTCAGTCTTGTCCAACTCTTTGTGACCCCATGGACTATAGCCTATCAGGCTCCTCTGTCCATGGGATTTTCCAGGCAGGAGTACTGGAGTGGATTGTCATTTCCTTCTCCAGGGGATCTTCCCAACCCAGGAATCGAACCCTGGTGTCCCACATTGCAGGCAGATGCTTTACCATCTGAGCCACCAGGGAAGCCCTTAAGCCCTATAAGGGGAAGCTATAAATACCTAGAAGTTATGTTTAAGCCTTGAAAGTGAAAGTGAAGACACTCAGTGGTGTCCAACTCTTTGCGACCCCATGGACTGTAGCCCACCAGGCTCCTCCATCCATGGGATTCTCCTGGCAAGAGTACTGGAGTGAGTTGCCGTTTCCTTCTCCAGGGGATCTTGCTGACCCAGGGATAGAACCCGGGTCTCCTGCATTGTAGACAGACAGTTTTTCATCCAAGCCAGCAGGGAAATCCTGTTTAAGCCTTGGCTATAGTTTAATTATACATATATCAGGTGCTAATGTTTCTGTTATTGTGGGATGGAACTTACACTTGCTAAATATGCTTACTATCATATCAAACATTCTTTTTATAGAATTGTATTTAAACATATCATATCTGAGATTGTTATTACATATTTTAAGGCAAATCAATGTTATGCAGTAAGAAGAGCATGGGCTTTGGAAATAAACAACCCTGGTCTGGAGTCTGAGCTCTATCACATAATGGTTCTGTGGTCCTAAGAAAGTTACTTATCCTCCCAGGTTTAATTTTCCTTATTGATATAATCATGACACCAGAGGCTCATTCCTCAGCCCCCTGCCCATACAAACATAATCACTTACTTAAACAAAAACAGAAAAATGAGCAAAGAAGTATTAAAACATAAGATGCACTCTACTTTTATTGATTCTCCTTTTCAATTTGTCCTTGAATTTTGAAAAAATTTATTTTGTTTCTAAATGTAATGTGAGAGAGGCCTTTTAAATGTCTATGTCACTATTCATTCACAAACTAAAATTTAAGTGTACATATTAGAATCCAGTTAAGAATATAAAGGTAATTTACATCATAGTGCTCAATGTGTGCGAGCAGTTTAAGCCTAGGAATAACGAGACATTTCAATATAATGTCTTAAATAATGTTATTAAATATATTATTGCCATCATACTGTTGGCTGGAAAATAAACCTAGTCGTAAGATTGAATAATCTTTATTCAAAGATTAAAAATGATTGCTATTTTTTCCAAGTGCAATTTGGAAACAGAGTTAACTGCCAAATGCCAGAAAGTACAAACTGTTGTTATACAGTTTAAAGGATATTTTTTGCCATCTATATAGAACATTTCATTTGAATAAAAACCTGGTGGGACTTTCCTTGCGGTCCAGGGGTTAAATGTCACCTTCCATTGCAGGCAGTACAGCTTTGGTCCTTGGTTGAGGAGGTAAGATTCCATGTGCCTTGTGGCCGCAAAACCAAAATATAAAACAGAAACAATATAGTAAAAATTCAATAAATGCTTTAATGTGGTCCACATGAGAAAATCTTTTTAAAAACTGATAATGGAAAATAAAATTAACACAGAATTTTACTCTAAAAATTTATAAAAACTTCTTCTAGTATTCCATTTGTTCTTTTCCTTCTTGCTGTTTAGGCTGTCCATTTGAGTGCCTGGTTTGCTACAAGTACTTCTCATATACTACTAACAAAAAGCTTAAAGGCTGTTGATTTCTCTGCAGTTTAGACTTATGAATGTGAGGTGATAGAGAGCTTTAATTTAAAGACAGTGCATAAATTTGAAATTCTTGTCTTAAGCCTGCAAAATAGAAAACTAGTATTAAACTGAATCACAGTTGGATCTTTAAAGGATTGTTGTTTTGGTAGATGGGTTCCTTACAGAATACAAAACCAAATAAGGTATTTTAAACTTTAACAAAATAATTATTTGATATAATCTTCAAATAGAAGGGAGTATCTAAATAAATACCTGTAATCAAAAAGATCTCAGCTTTTGTCCTCCATTAAATAACTTGTAAAGCAACACAGTCATCTCCAGAGAGTCATTTGGTTTAATGCAGGAAATTCTTATTCGTTAAGCTAGAATAGTAGAGGAGAAACTGAAGGAAATAACATTTGAGTGAGTGATATAATAAAGCATTAAAAAATAATTGTACTATATCTTCATAGGTGTTTCCAGATAATAATGCCTTATAATTTTCAAATGTTTTAAAACAAATACATCAATCACTTTTCAGTGCAGCATGCAGCTACCTTCTAGAATTTAGAAGAATTTTAAATGTATAAAGCAACTCCATGTAACAA
>SJYA01003353.1:823314-833947 GCA_006410615.1 Neotragus moschatus | reverse complement strand
CTTTATAGTCCTATAAGAAAGAAAGAAAAAGAAGAAAGAAAGAAGGAAAAGGAAGAAGGGAGGGAGGGAGAAAGAGAGGGAGGGAGGGAGGAATGAAGAAAGAAGGAAAGAAAATAATGAGAACAAAAAGAAAAGGAAAGTTAAAAACAGAAACTTCCTAGTGTTGGATCTGTATTGGAGAATTCCTTAAGGCTTAGCCAGACAGTTAGCCAGACAGTTTACAACTCTGCCTTAACCATGACTTCTTGCTTGCATGGTAAGGTAAGTCCGAGTTGAGTGCTTACTGTCTTCTCAGGTGTTTTGGAGGATGTTCCTGTCACTGGCCATGGCTTTGTCCATCTTCATTCCCTAGGATATGCAGATATTTTTCAAAGCCCTTATTCCTGGAAACATGTTTATCTCTACCTTGTTTCTTCCCAAGCTTTTTGGTCTGTTTTCTATTTTGACTGTTCTTTGCCCTTATCAACAGTGGCTAATAAGTTTACTTTAATGCTTCTCAGAATGCTGCCTCAGTTCGGGTAAGGTTTTGTGGCAGGAAAAATTAATGTAAGCCCTTAGACCCATCTCTTGGAGAGCCACTGAAGTAAACTGGAGTGGCTCAGTTGTGTCCGACTCTTTGCTGTCCCATGGACTGTAGCCTACCAGGCTCCTCCATCCACGGAATTTTCCAGGCAAGAGTACTGGAGTGGGTTGTCATTTCCTTCTGCAGGGGATCTTCCCAAGCCACGGATCAAATCCAGATCTTCCGCATTGCAGGCAGACGCTTCACCATCTGAGCTACCAGAGAAGCCCCTAGAGAACCACCGCCGCTGCTGCTGCCGCTGCCACCGCTGACGCCGCCGCCGCTGCTGCAAAGTCACTTCAGTCGTGTCCAACTCTGTGTGACCCCATAGATGACAGCCCACTAGGCTCCCCCATCCCTGGGATTCTCCAGACAAGAACACTGGAGCCACTAGACAGATCAAAACATGGAATTAGAATTCTTTGAGAATAATTTCTGTGTGACTTCCTCTGATACCAGTAATCTGCAACAGGAATATAGGTAGTTATCTTCAAAGTAGAGTGCAGAGTGGGGAATGTTAACAGGGTAAGTGAGGTATGGCAAAACCAATACAATATTGTAAAGTAATTAGCTTCCAATTAAAATAAATATATATTTTAAAAAATATCACAGAATTCTCACTTGAAATCATCACTTTATTTTTCTTCATTGAGTACTTCCCTGGTTGTTTCAAGTTTTTTTTAATTAAATTTCCAAGTTCTGAGTAACTGAATTCTGACAGTTTTCCAGCTTATTCATTGTTATTATCAAGGGATAGACTTTTGGATTTTCCTACTGTGCAATTTTCAGTAACTTCATTTGATAAGAATCACTTTTAATCTATAGATTGGTTTGAATAGAATTTCCATTTTCACAATGTGAGCCTCTAAATAAGGAATGTGAATTTTCTCTCATTTCCCTGAGACCATCTTTAATTTCTCTTAGCAATGTTTTGTAACTCTCACCTAATAAATCAGTTATTTTGTTAAGCTTATGTCTAAGTATTTTTTCTTTTTTATTTTGAATGAAATTATTTTCCTATTTTTATTTTCAAATAGTTTATTGCTAGTATATAGAAATACTTTTGATTTTTATACTTGTATCCTGAAAATTTTCTAAATTTATTTTTAGTCCTAATTGTATGTGTGCATGAGAGTGTGTTTTTTAAGGATTTTTTAAAATATAAGGAATCATACCAATGAATACTGCTTTTTCTTTCTAATTTTCATACTTTTTTTTTTCCTTTTCTGTTTCTTTTCTGTCCTTTTTCCGATTGGACTAAGTAAAATCACCACTATAATGTTGAATAAAGGCAACAGAAGGAGACATTTTTGTCATCTTTATTTTGTTATCAATCTTAGGCAGCATGCAATCAGTCTTTCACCATTAAGCATGATGTTGGTTGTAAATTTTTAACAGATGGCTTTTCTTGTGTTAACCAACTTCCCTTCATTTTCTAGTTAGTTGAGGTTTTTATTGATTTAGTGTCAGATTTTGTCAAATGTTTTTTTCTCTTTATTGAGAAAATAATGTGGTTTTGTCCTATTTTATTAAAAAAATTTATATTACATTGTTTTTCTGAATTAAAATAGTCTCATATGCCAAGGATTACTGGTCATTCTATGTACTTTTTTTAATCTTGTGGATTCACCTTTATAGTATTTTGTTTAGAATTTGTGTCTATATTTTACTATTTGTTTTCTATATGTTTTACATCCTTTTGTTGCTATGTTTTCTCTTTAACTGACTTCCATTTTGTTGCATAAATTTGTTGTTGTTGTTGTTGTTGTGTTACTTTAGTTCCAATTTAATATTCTATTTGTTTCCTTTTGATATTTTTTTCAGTTGTTTTTCCTAATGGTTACTATAGGGTGTACGTCTTAGTTCGCCTAGGCTGTCATAACAGAATACCACATAATGAGTGGCTTAAACAACAGAAACCTACTTTCTCATAGTTCTGGAGTATGGAAGTCTGAAACCAAGATGCCTGCATGTCTGGGTTCTGGGGAGAGCATTCTTCCTGGCTTGCATACCATCATTTTCTTTTTTTTTTAATTTTACTTTATTTTACACTGTGTGTTCACATGGTCTTTCTTCAGTGTGTGTACATGGCGACAGAGTTAAATATCTCTCCCATCTTCTTTAAAAGCCACTAATTTTATTGGAGTAGCACTTTACTCTTATAAGCTCATTTTAATTCAGTCATTACAAAAATTACTTCCCTATCTCCAAATATAGCCATATTGGTGGCTAGGGCTTTATCACAGGAATTTGGAGGGGGTGCAGTTTAGGACATAGTGGTTTGCAATATTCCGTTATACTTATTACAATTTACTTAAGACTGATGCTAACTTAATTTCAGTAAATGTATATAATTTTCTCCAATGTAGCTCTATATTCACCACACTCATCTGTATTATTGTCATATATGTTTATATATTATAAAGCCAATGATTTAGTTTTATAGTCATTACCTCATACAATTGTCATTATAAGTAATTATCATCAGAAAAAGTAAATAATACATTCATACTCTTTTATATTTACACAGTTAACTTTACCAGTGCTTTTTATATCTTTGTGCCATGCTATTGCTTTTTATCTTGAAGGACTTTCTTTATTATATTTCAAAAAGCAGATCTGGTAGGTACAAATTCTCTCAGTCTATATTTATGCAGGAATGCCTTTTTTGAATCTTCATTTTAGAAAGAAATTTTTGCTGGTATAGAATAGTTGTCAGGCAATATTTTTCTTCCTGTACATTGACTGTGTCAACTCATTGCTTCTGGCCTCCATTGTTCCTGATTAGAAGTAATCTGTAATCTTACTTTGGTACGTAATAAGTTTTTTCTCTTGCTCTATTAAGAGTTTTTCTGTGTCATTGTCTTTCTTTTCTCTTTTCTTTTTTTTGTGGGGGGGGGGGCATGCGTCAGACAGGATCTTAGTTCCCTGATTAGGAATCAAACCTGCATCCTCTGCAGTGGAAGCATGGAGTCTTAACCACTGGACTGTGAAGGTAGTCCCTATGCTTGTTTTTAAATTAATTTTTATTGGAGTATAGTTGTTTTATGAGGTCCTAGTGTCCTTGTCTTTCAACCCCTATTTACATATCTCTAGGCATGAGTCTATTTATACTTATATTATTTTGATTCAGTTGAGTTTCTTGGATGTGTAGATATTTTTCCACAAATTTGTAAATGTTTTGGTTATTATTATATTCAACTATTATTTCTGCCATTCTTCTCATTCTAAGAATTTCATTATGCACCTGATGGTATGGTTTCCACTTCTCAACCAATCCTCGTAGGCTGCAAGCAGGAATCCCATCCTCTCCCTGCAGTTTTCATCCTTGGCTTCACACTGGGATCACCCTGAGGCCCTTTGAACCACTAGGGATTGATTGAGACCATCCTCAGATGTGTTGGTTTGACGGCTGGGATGCCTGGGCATCACGATTGCTTCTAATTTCCCAAATGATTCCAGTGGATGGCCAAAGTTAGGTGCGACTGCTGTAGTCCCCCATATAATACCCCAAACCCCTATCCCTGCCTGGAGGCCCTGTCTTCACTCACACAGAATCCCTAGCCCTCGCCCCTGTAGCAAACTCTGCCCTCAACCTGATCCTCACCTCTTTGGTCCTCCACCCAGCAGTGTGTTGATCCTCATTTTCTCTCTCCCCCAGATTGCTGGCAAAAGGGCAGGGACCCAGTGTACCAACTGCCTGATAACCACCACCGCACTGTGGTGGAAAAATGCCAGTGGGGACCCCGTGTACAATGCCTGCGGCCTCTACTACAAGCTACACCAGGTACCCCAGGGCCCTTGGAGCCTCCCTCCTATCCTTCCTCCCACTTCCCTTCCTTGCCCTCCTCCCTTCTCCATTAGTTATCTTCCTTCTTCCTCCACCCACCCTCCTCTATTCCCCATTCCCCCCACTCCTCCTTCCAGCTCTCCTCCCTCTACTGCCTCCCTCCTGCCCCCTCCTCCCTTGGCCATAAGCTAATCTCCACTCCCCTGCACTAGACCAGGGGCAGCTCCCATCAACCTGAGAGGCTTTCCTAAGCTCAGGGCCTCACAGCCTGAGGACTCCTGAGGACAGACAACACCAGTGCCACATCAGGAGCACACTCCCTACTCCTCAAACCAGTTCCCTATCCTTAAGAAGTGGGGTGGAGAGGACATCCCCGGGGAAGTCCCAGAGGCAGGATGTGGACTTGAGAAGCACCCATGGCCTCCCTCTGGGCAAGTGAACCAACCACTGACCCTGAGGAAGGATGGTACCGAGACTTGAAAGCACAAGGCACCTGGGAAAGGGAAAAGGAAATGGGCATTGAGCCGAGAAGCTAGAAGAGCTGCAGAAGGAATATCTGGCAGCTTCCTGGTGGAGGCTGGGGGCAGCAGTAGTGGGAAGTGTGGGGTGGTGACCTCAGGCTTGACACTGGGGCCACCTGATACTGCCCATCTCTGCCAAGGCCTGGGCCCTGTGGAGCTGTCAGGGCTTGTTAACTGCATACATCATGTCTTTCCCAGGACCCCTGTTTGGCTCACCCACAGGCTCCTTCCCCACAGGCCCTGTGCCTCCCACCACCACCACCACTGTGGTGGCCCCACTCAGCTCATGAGGGCACAGAGTACGGCCTCAGGGCAGGGTGTGGTGTTCCTTCCCCATTTCTAGCCAGCAGTGTGTCCCACCCAACCTTCTGGGACCCAGAAAAACCTTGGGCTGGATCTTCAAAACTTCTGTAAAACAAAACCACCATTGTCCTGAAAATGGAGGTGTGAGTCTGTGTGGGACTGGGGTGTGTGTGTTTACCTGTGTCCACGTCAAGGCTCTGTTCATCCTTTTGTTTTTTCTATTCTTTATATAAGATATTCCTCATTGCTTTATCATCAACTCCAGTGATTCTTTCCACTGTTCAGCTCAAATATGCTATTGAGCCATTCTAGTGAATTTCTCACTTCAGTTATAGTACTGTTCAAATACAAAATTTGCATTTGGTATTTTTAAAATAAAGTTTGTTTTTATAGTAATATCCTTTATTGAGCCATTGTCAACACAGTTTCCCTTAATTTTTAAAGCATAGTTTTCTTTATTTCTTTGAACACATTTGTAATACATGCTTTGAAGTTTCTTCTACTAAGTTCAACATCTGAACAACATTAGAGACAGTTTCTCTTGACTACTATCCACCTCCCTTGCCACCGCCACCAAGTGTGGGTCATATTTTCATATTTATTTGAATGTCATATAAAGTTTTGTTGAAAATTGATTATCTTAGAAATTTTAGCCTAGTTGTCTATGAATTTGGATCCCTTCTATGGACTTTTTGTTGTTACTAGTTTTTGTTTATTTGTTCTATTTGGTTACTTGCCCAAGCTAATTCTGTAATGTCTGTATTCATTGATGTCTCTGCTCAGTTTTTTTATGGTGTGTTTTAATTTTTTATTTAATTTTATTTTGAATTGGAGGATAATTTCTTTACAATATTATGATGGTTTCTGCCATACATCAACATGAATCAGCCATAGGCATACATATGTTCCCTCCCTCTTAAACGTTCCTCCTACTTCCTTCCCCAACCCACTCCTACAGGTTTTATCTTTTAAAAAGTATTTTATTGCTTTTTTTTAAAATATTGTTTTCATAGGAGATTATCTCTGTGCCAGCATAACTTAATGGTAAATCAGTGATTGATCAAATTTTACGTTTAAGCTTTTTAAATTAATGAAATGTTCACTCTTTGCTAATATATCTGAGTGTTGATTGGAGTACACATTCTAATTTCAGTCAGTGAACAAGTCAGTACTTGTAAAGTCAGTTCTTTCTGGGTACACAAAGCTTCATTTTCAGCTTGGGATGAGAAGCCTTCCCTGATTGTTTGTCAGCAAGATTACAGTTGGCTTTGACAATACCTCTGGGAATGAGTTTTTATTCTCTTTGTTCTAAATCTAGAAAGCTGCCTTCCAGCATGAGACTGACTAGTCTTCATAGTCTACCTTGTACTTGTAGAGCTCTCAAAAAATGGATCTGGGGCTTGAAGATTGGTAGAGCCCCAGGTTAAAAGTCCATGTATTCCTATTGTCCTTATTAAGATTTAGTTGTTTTTCTTGAATAAACTTTTTTCAATATGCTATACATGTTTGGTCAATTTCCAGAGACCGGAAATATTTGGTTTTGATAAATTTGTCCAGTTTCATCACTGCTTTCTACTGAGCTCCTTACTTTGCCATTATACAAGTCAAGTAGCATATGTCTTCTTGTTCCATTTGAAGGACAAAATGATGAGTTATTATCAAATGGTTATTTCAGCTTAGTGGACATGACTTGATTGAATAATTTGTCATAGTGGTTAAGAGTTAGTATAGCAATCGATTTCTATATTCTCTATTTCTGCGTATGAATATCTAAAATTTCATTGTGGCTTCACACATTTCAGACCTTATAATGTTATATCCAAGGATATTTTTGGCAATAAGAATAACTTATAGGCCTTTATGAAAATATATCTTTTCCAAGACTTCCAAGATTTTGTTTCTTTGCTTTTTTTTTTTTTTTTCTTTCTTGTGTTGTTGTAGGCTTGGAGAAATATCTGACGCTCTAAAAATATGCAAGTATGTAGTTGGATCTAAAATATGCAAGGCTTTTTAAAAACTTCTGCCAAATTTGCTACCTCAGTCCATAAAAAGTTGAAGATAATAATTAAATAATAATGCTAATATAAAGCTAAAAGGGATCCTACTGTATTCATAGTCTAGAAAGCATTTTATGCTAGTAAATCTGTCCACAAAAAACTTTTAAAGAACCAATTAGAATGTTATAGCCTAGAAAACTTTCCACACTACAATGGATATAGTACGAAGGAAACCTGAAAATAAATCTGGAAACAAAGATTAAAAGAGTAGGCTTATTTAGGCTCTTCAGGTATTGCTCCAGCATTTTTCCACATAGAAATAGCCTAGTTCTACACTGTTGTATTGTTTTTAACATGAGAGTCCAGATTTATTATTTATTTTCTGTTGAGCTGGGTGTTTTTTGGAAGGACTGACGTTGAAGCTGAAACTCCAGTACTTTGGCCACCTGATGTGAAGAGCTGACTCATTGGAAAACCCCTGATGCTGGGAAAGATTGAGGGAGGGAAGAGAAGGTGACAACAGAGGATGAGATGGTTGGATGGCATCACCGACTCGATGGACATGAGTTTGAGCGAACTCCAGGAGTTGATGATGGACAGGGAGGCCTGGTGTGCTGCGGTTCATAGGGTCGCAAAGTGTTGGACACGACTGAAGGACTGAACTGAACTGAGCACACAGACTCATTGATTAATATATTGAGTTAGCCAAAAAGTTCATTCAGTTAGTGAATACATTGTTCAATAAAGTTTTTGATGAATAAGAAAAGTATATCTTTTATTTTAGCTTAAAATTGTGTGAACTTTTTGATCAGCACTACACAAGGAACTGACACATGGTTAAGTTCTTTGAAAGTATGTTCTGTTCTTGTGAAATAATCCTTTTAATTTGGTGTTATTTGCACTACAGATGAAGAGCATGCCATGCAGATATCAATCTTAATAAAACTGTATGAATGCCATTTTGACATAGAGGTTAGATAGCCAAAGTGTTTTGAAACAAACACAAGCAATTTGAGTTTTCAGTAAATTTGACCAAGTAACAATATCAAAAGTCCATTTTGAAGTGTAGATAATACAGGTGGCCTCTCTATGCTGAATATGCTAACTGAAATTTACTAAATGTCTATTTGACATTATGTTTTGTGACTTAGACACATTCTGTTTGCAAAGATACTTAACATTTAAATGGCCAGTTTAATCAACCATCAATTTGTTTATTACACAGGTCTTAAACCAACAACTCAACTTAGCTATTTTTCCAACTGGGAAAAAAAAAACAAAAAACTATTTACCTGATACCTGGGAGAGTACCTAACAGATAGCAGGCATTTAATAGTCACTAAATGGATGGATGGAAGGATGGATTCAATTTGAAGTCAATGTAGACAAATTCAAAGTTTTATTTATGTCAGCATGTTATGATAAATTCAAAGTTGGTTGTATATATAGAAGTTAAACCAGTGATAATTCATTTCCATAGAAGTCAGGTCATAGAAAAATGTATGAAACATATACTTTTATCAGCTAAGTCCTGTTTTTTGGCAAAGATGATATGAGGGAGATGAGAAGCAAGACACAGTGATTTGACAGAATACTTTTCTAGAAGTTGCACAGTACAGTCATATTATGGATGCAGTTCAGGGAACATACTACAACTATTTTTATTCTGTATTATGCATCTCTCTCAAAGCTGAATGTCCCAAATATTCCCATTTTGGCACGGGTCCAAAAAGTGAGTTGTCACGTCAACTTTAAGCCAATATACTATGTCAAGAATGTCATCAATTATGTGACCACAATTTCGTGTGTCTATAGTGATGTGAATGTGACACCTCTTAACTTAGTTGCAATCATCTATTACTCTGGAACACGCAGCTTCATAAAGTCCTGAATTAATCTTCAGGGAGAAGAATGCCTAATAAAGAACACAATAATGTGCAGCAGCTCTGGCAATAAATTTGATGAAAGGTTTTCTGAAAGCCACAGCAAAGGGTAAATGAGTCCACTTATTAGCTCTGTGTTGGTGTTATTTATGTTCTATGACCCACCGGGAGATGAGAGATTTTATTTTGCTGCCAGGGCTGCCTTCCCAGGGCTTCAGCATGTTGATGTGTTGGAGCCAATGTTTGTACACTAAGTGGGAAAATTTTTCATCTTAGGAAATGTCCTTTCTTGAAACAAGAAATTTGCCGAGTGTTGTTTTGTTGTTGTTTTGGTTTGGTCTCTTTTTTTAAATTTCAATCTTAGATTCTTGGAGTTTGGGAACCATGGTGTATTTTTGGTGGCTTGGAAGTTTAGGATAAAGTTATAAGTGAAAATGAGCTTATCACACATGGGATTTTAATGATTCTCTGTGAAGTATATTTGAGGAGAAGATAATCAAAATAAATAAAGTACAAGTTTTGTTAGATATTTTTCCAAGAGGTTTCTGTTTGGTTTTATAACACTTCATTGTCTGAGAACTAGAAAAGATGCCATTTATTTTTACTAGTGTCTATTGGTTATGTGTGCATTCAAATTTTGAATTTGTGTTTTATGGTTAATTTTTGATTGGATCCTTTTCAGAGTTGAGTTGAAGGAATGACTATGGTTTATTGCTCTTTATGTTCATAATTGAACTCATTTCATGGCATTATTGAATAAGGACAAAAATGAACCACAAAACTTTGGCTTTACATTCCTTAACCCTTTATGAATTTTCATTCATTATTTCTCTTCATTTCCAAACCCATAAATACCTAGGGTCTTTAATACCACTCCCTGAATATTGTGTTCTTTCTTTTCATTATTGTCAGCACGGCCTTCAGCTGATCTTTGTGGGTTTCATTTATTGTTGTTCTTGCTGTAGGCACTTTTGAGAAAATAAAGATGATGCCTACTGAGGCTTTACCTGAGTATTTGAACTTGTATTTTATGATATTACTTTTCTCTTATGATATTACATTTTAATTATGTAGCATTCTACACTCAAGAGTTGGAGAAGAGAGAAAAAGTGAGATGAAATGAATATGGTTATTTTTGTTCATCATTATGGATCAAGTTTTCATTTTTCATTAATCCCTTACATCACCTGTGTGTCCCATTCCTGATGTGAAATCGCAGAAGCCAGTCATATAACTTAGACAAGAAAAATTAAATGCTATTTAATTTAAAATATAATTCAAGTGATAGATCATTCATAGAACATTTGAAACTGAAATATTTGTCCTACTCTAGAATAAATACTTGAAGTTGTGATAATTAAAAAATTAAAGAAAGAAAGGTGTACAACCTCAAGAAAGAAGAATACACTGAGTAATTCAGTGTTTTATTGTTACAAAATTCTAGAATTTACATGTGTTTCTCTCCATGGAAGCAAATAAAGCTCTCTTCAAAGTTCAATTTATTAATATTTACTGACTCAATCAACAAATAAATATTTAATGCCAGTTTGTGTAAGGCACTGTTCTACATAATACAG
>SJYA01003353.1:805486-822446 GCA_006410615.1 Neotragus moschatus | reverse complement strand
TTGACGTAACTGTTCAGTTTTGAAGGGATATAGCATTTCTATAATACCACTGTTCTTAAAAGTTATATGAAAAAATAAGTTAGTTGGAGAATACGGAAAAGACTGAATCTTTGAAATGGGCAATGGCTTCCTGTCTGGTTTAGGAAAGAAATTGTTGTATCAGTATTTTCTACACCAAGTTCTTCATAAGGATTACATGGGGTGAATGTCTTATTATTGCTGCTCATGGCCCTGTCTTTAATATATAAGTAACACTGAATCTTTTAAAGAATGTTCACTGCAAGATCCTCTAAGTAGAATTTTACAAGTAGACTTTTTTTTTTTTTTTTGCACAACATCTCACAGAGCAAGTGTTCCATAGAGACTATTTTGGGAAACATAGTCTTATATAAATAATTTCTTTTAAAACCTGCCTAAAAGACTTACTAATTCTATGATATTCTCCAGCTTGAAAGTTTCATTCAAAAAATATGATGTTTTGTCATACATCAACATGAATATAAAAAAAAATTTTAATATGATGTACACGGTACTTTAATTCCCACCCTGAAGTTAACATATTTTTTGCATCACCCATTTTATGGGTAACAGGTATAACATTCTTACTATATTCATGCTGCTTAAAGTTCCTGAAGAAGAATTGGAAGTAAAATGATTAAAGTTCTTAGTTCTGCAAAATTTGATGGCTCCCTGGTGGAATTCATTTCCAAAGAGACTGGATACCTAGTATCTTATCTTTCTAGAAAATTAGAAACATCCAGGCCAAAAGCTCATGAAAATGAAAAACTGTAGGAAGAAGAGGATGGAGAATGTTTATTTACAGTTTGTGTTTCTAAATCTGTTGTGCATAGCAAAAGGAAGGGTGATTTTTAAAAAGTTGCTACTTGTGTGGTCTTTGAATCCTGGTCAGTGTTTTTCTTCATTTTCTTTAGATCTCTGCAGTTTTAAGCCACTGAAGTTTTGGTTAGGTTTGGTGCAAAGTAGTGTGTCATCAAAATGTCAGACTAATTAGTTAAGTTACTGCTTTTGATTCATGTTAAGAAATATGAGATTTATTTACCAAGACAGTAGGATAACAGAAGACAATGTATGCCAACTCTCAATACTCCTAGCAAACAGTTGAATAGGGAGTCCACCATGGAAACTGAGGTCACAGGGTATTTAAAATGACTTCTTTTTGGCATGTTTAAGATTTTGGTATCAGTCAATCCGCCTAGTGGGACTCCTAGACTAAAATTTTATCTAGATACCAAAAGGTCTAGCCATAGCTACTTTCTGGGATGCTAATATATGTAATAATAAGGCCTTGCACACACCACCCTTGCTGCAAATAAATTAACATAATTGATGAAAATTTGCTTTTTAAAATCATAACTCACCAGTATCATCACTCATTGCTCAGAGATGTCAAGGTACACAAGTGAAGATGCTCCTCTTAATGGCTTAGGACTGTGCTATCTTCTTTAGCACTGTGATAGGAAGTATTGTTTAGAGGATGATACCTCATACAGAGTAATATTCATACCAGAGTAATATATATATATATATATATATATATATAAAGAAAGAGAGGAAATAAGAGGAGGAAGAGGGAGGGAGAAGAGAAGGGAGAGAAATAGAGACAAAGAGAGAGAATGCTCTTGAGATTAATTTTGGACAGTTGATGCAATGACCCTTCAATGATGGTTCTCTGTGACTGCATGCATGCATACTAAGTTGCTTCAGTCGTGTCTGACTCTTTGTGACCCTATGTACTGTAGCCTGCCAGGATCTCTGTCCATGGAATTCTCCAGGCAGGAATACTGGAATGGGTTGACATTTCCTTCTTCAGGGCATCTTCCCAACCCAGGGATTGGCAGGCAGGTTCTTTACCACTAGCACCACCTGGGAAGCCCTCTGTGATTAAACCAGATTTAACATTCTTAGTTGTATAAGAAAAATCAAGTGACATAGTTTCCATTATAAAAGAAGAACATAACATGAGGATAGAGAGTCCCTGACAACATGTTAACATAACACAGGAAATAAGGTTCAAAATATTTGCAGAATCATTCACTGCATAGTATCAATCAAGATTAACGTTCTGGAAGCTATAGATATATATGTATACACATACAAAAGTAGTCCTGCTCAAAGTGGCTTACATTTAGAGATATAAAGCCTTAAATTAGAAATATTTTGGGTACAGAATGGTTTGTAAGTCTTGGAGTGACAGTCTAACACATTCATAAAAATATATAGTTATAGATTTCCAAGGTATTCTTTTGGAATGGGAATGTTGTAAGGCAGAATTAGCATCATTTGAACTATGTTTGTCTACATGTGCATGCGTGCTAAGTTGTTTCAGCCATGTTCGACTCTTTTGGACAGCAGAGCCTGGCAGGCTGAAGTCCATGGGATTCTCCAAGCAAGAATACTGGAGTGGGTTGCCATGCCCTCCTCCACGGGATCTCTCTGACCCAGGATCAAGTCCATGTCTCTTACATCTCCTGCATTGGCAGGTGGGTTTTGTGTGTGTGTGTGTGTGTTTTACCATTAGCATCACCTGGGAAGCTCACTTGTAAATAAGAAATATGCCAGCTTCTCCACAGAAGAAAAGAAATATGAGACCCTGAGGAAGCAGAAAAGCTTACTGATTGTGAAATATTTGGTGGAGAAAGTTGGTGCCTTGTTAACAGTAAGAGAAAGGGGGCTATAAACTAATCCAGTGTATGTATGTATGTATATTAGCCGCAAAGTTGTGCCTGACTCTTTGCTACCCCATGGACTGTAGCCCACCAGGCTCCTCTGTCCATAGGATTCTCCAGGCAAGAATGATGGAGTGGGTTGCCACTCTCTTCTCCAAACATCCCTCCTATTGAGAGGGTTATTTGATGTTATCTGTCAATTCAAAATTAACTTTCTCCCTGTAATTTTCCATAGCTTACTGGAAATAGTTGTTTTAGAATTCAATGTATTATGTCTTTGCCGTTGAATCAACAAAGTATAAATGTAGAGAAATAGTTAAGTTATTCTTTAGCTTCTTCTTTCCATGCCTTCCCCCTATTTTATTTACCCCTCTTCACCCTCCTTTTTGTTTTTTCTTCTCCTTTTCATTCTCATTTTCTTCATTTAATAGAAACTGTAGTTACAACTTTTTGAACACAGACATTGTTGTAAGTATTTGTAGATATTCTTCATTCATTTTAAAAATACATATTGAACACTTCTAAGACACAGAAATCTTTCTAGGAAACGATATCTTTGCTTACATAGAGCATATATTGTACTTGAGGAAGGGGATAAACATGTAAATGAACAAGATAATTATAGATTATATTAGATGCTGTAAAGGATGTAAACAGGGTGATCATATAATATAACTAGGGGAAGAGTTAAGAAAGACGATCTTGAGGAGGTGATATTTGGACTGAGATTAAACAAAAATTAACTATACAAAAATCTGGGGTTAAAACATTCTAGGCATAAGGTACAATGGAGTTTAGGTTGTTAGTTAGAGAGAGGCCTGTTTGGATAGAACTCAGTGAAGAAGAGGGCTCCCCTGGTGTCTCAGACAGTGAAAAATCCACCTGCAATGCAGAAGACCAAGGTTTGATCCCTGAGTGGGGAAGATCCCCTGGAGAAGGAAATGGCAACCCACTCCAGTATTCTTGCCTGGAAAATCCCATGTTTAGAGAAGCCTGATGGGAGAATGAAATGAGAAGATGGAGAAGTAGTCAGGATCTTGATTACAGAAACCCTGTAAGCAGAAGTAAGAAATGATCCTGAGAGCAATGAGACTCTATCGAAAATATTCTATGCAGGGAAGAGATATAATCTGATTTGCATTTTAAAACTTTGTGGGGAGAAGGGATACTGAGAGTCAAGAATGGAATTAGGGAAACCTATTAGGAGGCTGTTGAATCCAGCTGTGGTGTTGGAGAAGACTCTTGAGAGTCCCTTGGACAGCAAGGAGATCCAACCAGTTCATCCTAAAAGAAATCAGTCCTGAATATTCATTGGAAGGACTGATGCTGAAGCTGAAACTCCAATACTTTGGCCACCTGATGCGAAGAACTAGCTCATTTGAAAAGACCTTGACGCTGGGAAAGATCGAAGGCAGGAGGAGAAAGGGATGACAGAGAATGAGATGGTTGGATGGCATCACTGACTCAATGGACATGAGTTTGAGTAAGCTCCGGAAGGTGGTGATGGACAGGGAATCCTGGCTTGCTGCAGTCCATGGGATCGCAAAGAGTCGGACACAACTGAGTGACTGAACTGAACTGAACTGAAGTGAATTCATTCAGAGTTCTGTATTGGATTATAATGATATTTGTGTGTGTGTGTGTGTGTGTGTGTGTGTGTGTGTGTGTGTGTGTGTGTGTTCAGTCATGTCCTACTCTTTGCAACTCCATGGACTGTAGCTCACCAGGTTCCTCTGTCCATGGAATTATCCAGACAAGAATAAAGTCCCCTGCATCTCCTGCACTGACAGGCTGATTACTTACCACTACATCACTGAGAAAGGCCCCATGATGGTAGTTAGTACTAGAAATATTGAGAAGTGAACTGACTGGGGACTTGTTTTGCAACCAAAGCTACAGGACTTGGTACTGCATTGGATGTTGAGAATAAAGGAAATGAGGTATTGTAATAGGGAAGAACAATTGCTTGACAATTGTTACTTTAGCCAAGTTCTGAGTGCAGAAAATTGAAATAAATGGACTAGTACATTAGAGGTGATGATGTGAACACATTTAATCCTTATAACAAAGCCAGAGATTATTACCACTAAACAGATGAGAAAATTGAGGCTCAGAGAGATTAAGTAATTCATTAAATGTCACAAAAATTGGTAGAGGAAGATCAAAACTAGAGCCTCCTTGACATCAAAGGTTCCTGCCCTTAATCACTACCTATCAGGAATTTAGGCTTAGAGAAGAAAAAGACTCAGGATTTGAATAATTTAGTTTGTTGTATCCATGCTGCTAAAGTTCACTTAATAGAACTCATAAGATACCTACTCCAAAACCAAAACAGGTCATTAAACTGATCTCTGGAAATTGGTAGACTTCAAGGGGATGCTGGCAGTATTCAATGTACTGACTTTTATTTCACAGAAGGCAACTTCTGCTAAGTCATATTTCCTGCTTCAATGGTGGAAGTAGGGCTGTCTGACATTCTATGGCATTGAATTCCAGTTTTAAGTTCTTTTTGAGACTAGCAAACAGTTATTGACTTCAAGCCTGTGCTAGTACATTACAGAGAACATAAACCTCTTTTTTTTACAGTTGATATTTCACCTTATGATTTTGGAGATTTGCCTGCCTATCCACAAAGAGCCAGATGGCATTGAAGCACCCATTACTAACTACTCAATGGCAATTCCATGCACAGAATAGAAATAAACAGAAATTGATGAAAGAAGTCCTTCCTATCATTATAAATTGCAAGACATTCTATAATGTCCTTAATTGTTGTGTGTTCACAATTATATTAATTACAAGTCTCTTTTGAGATTCTTCACAGGGTAAACCTGTGATGTTAATTATGCCACCATAGTGACAGTACTCCAGTATTTTAGACAAAAATAAATTGCTATGCTGTGAACAGTCATCTGTCACTTCACACCTCAGATAATCATATGTCATCTCTATAGAAGCATAAATGGTAAAAGAACTCCTTAACTCACATATTTAGGATGATCAAATTACACATGTAATGGAATTTTGGACTGGATATGGGTTTAATTTCAGTAAAGAGTAAATGTCTCTCAGAGGAACTTCCTGAGATAATGAAGTCATGTGTGCATGATATAGAAAATTGACATTGAAGATATATCTTACAGATTGTCCCATAGTTATTGCAAAAAAAAAGTTTATAAAATTGTGCTTTGGCCTCACAACCTAAGTATATCTGAGAATTGTGCATATGAAAACAATGGCAAGAAGATGCATTTAGTGTCCTGGACCTGGTTTCTACATTGAGTCATAACTATACTGGAACATAGTACATGTCAGACTACTTGGTCTAACTTGTTAAAGGTGATTTGGAGTGATAGTAACTAATAGTAATTGAATGCCAGTCACTAGGCAGAGAGGAGCCTTCTGTGTTTATCTTAACTAATTACCACCACAGCCATACAAGTTCAGTATTATGATCCTCATTTTACACAGAAGGAGTAAATAACATGTATAGACTCCCACAGTCAGTCACCATCAGAAACATAGTGCAAGAGCTATGGAATAAAAATGTAGATTATATATACATTATTTGTCAAGAATCCTGTTTGATTTCACTAGATGACAAAATAAATGGCTAATAGTATGTCCTCATCTCAAACTTTTCTAAATCCCAAATTACAAAATACACAAAATAAAGTATATATGTGTATACATATATATGTATATGGGCTTCCCTGGTGGCTCAGATGGTAAAGAATCCGCCTGCAAGGCAGGAGACCTTGGTTCCATCCCTGGGTTGGGAAGATCCCCTGAAGGAGAGCATGGCAACCCACTCCAATATTCTTGCCTGGAGAATCCCCATGGACAGAGGAGCCTGGCGGGCTATAGTCCATAGGCTCTCAAAGAGTCAGACGCGATTGAGTGACTACGCACATATATGTATATTCAATAATGTAAGTTTTAAATTTATTTATTTATTTACTTACTTGTTTTGGGCTGTGCTGGGTCTTTGTGGGCTTTTTCTAGTTGCGGTGAGTGGGACCTACTCTCTAGTTGTGGTGCACAGGCTTCTCTTGGTGTTGGCTTCTCCAGTTGCAGTGCACAGGCTCTAGGATGCATGGGCTTCAGTGGTTGCAACTTGCAAGCTCTAGAGCACAGGCTCAGTAGTTATGGCCCTCAGGCTTAGTTGCTCCGCGGTATGTGGGATCTTCCAGACCAGGGATTGAACCCATGTCCCCTGCACTGGCAGGCAGATTCTTAAGCACTGGGCCACCAGGGAAATCTGTGTTGTATATTTTTAATATAACATTTTCCTGAAAATATAGGAATATAGGCTTATTGTAGACAATTCTAAAAATTTTTAATAAAATAATAGCTAACAGTATAACCTTTTTATTGATATCTTCTGCTTCTGTTAGGTCCATACCATTTCTGTCCTTTATCAAGCCCATCTTTGCATGAAATGTTTCATTGGTATCTCTAATTTTCTTGAAGAGATCTCTAGTCTTTCCCATTCTGTTGTTTTCCTCTATTTCTTTGCATTGATCATTGAGGAAGGCTTTCTTATCTCTCCTTGATATTCTTTGGAACTCTGCATTCAGATGCTTATATCTTTCCTTTTCTCCTTGGCTTTTCACTTCTCTTCTTTTCACAGCTATTTGTAAGGCCTCCTCAGACAGTCATTTTGCTTTTTTGCATTTCTTTTCCGTGGAGATGGTCTTGATTCCTGTCTCCTGTACAATGTCACGAACCTCCATCTATAGTTCATCAGGCACTCTGTCTATCAGATCTAGCCCCTTAAATCTATTTCTCACTTCCACTGTATATTCATAAGGGATTTTTTAGGTCATACCTGAATGGTCTCATGGTTTTCCCCACTTTCTTCAGTTTCAGTCTGAATTTGGCAATGAGGAGCTCATGATCTGAGCCACAGTAAGCTCCTGGTCTTGTTTTTGCTGACTGTATAGAACTTCTCCATCTTTGGCTGCAAAGAATATAATCAATCTGATTTTGGTGTTGACCATCTGGTGATGTCCATGTGTAGAGTCTTCTCTTGTGTTGTTGGAAAGCTAAGCACCAAGGAATTGATGCTTTTGAACTGTGGTGTTGGAGAAGACTCTTGAGAGTCCCTTGGACTGCATGGAGATCCAACCAGTCTATCTTAAAGGACATCAGTCCTGGGTGGTCATTGGAAGGACTGATGCTGAAGCTGAAACTCCAATACTTTGGCCACCTCATGTGAAGAGTTGACTCACTGGAAAAGACCCTGATGCTGGGAGGGATTGGGGACAGGAGAAGGGTGTGACAGAGGATGAGATTGCTAGATGGCATCACCAACTTGATGGACATGAGTTTGAGTGAACTCTGGGAGTTGGTGATGGACAGGGAGGCCTGGCATGCTCCGGTTCATGGGGTGGCAAGAGTCGGACATGACTGAGTGACTGAACTGAACTGAACTGAACAGTATAACAGTGGCTGGGCACTTATTATGGATCAGATACTCTGATAATTTTTTCCATTGATTATTTTATTTATTTATTTTTTATTTTATTTTATTTTATTTTCCATCTCAGGTGTACATGAGTTCCCAATCTTGAGCCCCTCCCCCCCACCTCCCACCCCATATCAACTCTCTGGATCATCCCCGTGCACCAATCCCAAGTATCCTGTATCCTGTATTGAACATAGACTGACAATTCGTTTCTTTAATGCTCATGACAACCAGATGCAGAAGATGTTACTGTTACTTCCTTTTCACAAATGAAGCAACAAAGGTACAGAGAACTTAAACCTTTTTTCCTAAGGTGCCACACTTTTCAGTCAAGATTCAAACCCAAGAAGTCTATCTTGAATCCACACTCTTCACCACTACAGTGCTACTTTTATGCAATAGCCATAGAAAACTACAGACAATTTTTTGATCCATTTCCCTCTAAGTGCTTATGCTTTAAAGGTAGTTGCCAGAATTGGCTTCTAAATTCCTACTCACAATGCTGTATGAAAAATCATAAATCTCTCTCAAACCTCATTTTTTTCTAAGTTCAAATGTCTACCCCAACATATATAAGGATATCATAATCACCAGAAATTCATCTATAGAATTTAGGGGGAAAAAAGTAATTTTTAAAAAGTTATCATATACCTACATTTCTATCTTACGCTCAGAGTGCTTGACATTTGTAAAATGCAAAAGCTCATGGCCCTGAATTTTCCGTTTCTGATACTCTGTTTTTCTCACTGCATTTTTGCTATCCTGTAGCATTCCCAAGTCTTTC
The DNA here is from genome assembly GCA_006410615.1 of Neotragus moschatus. Lineage (NCBI taxonomy): Eukaryota > Metazoa > Chordata > Mammalia > Artiodactyla > Bovidae > Neotragus > Neotragus moschatus. Next base: position 813,505 of record SJYA01003353.1, on the reverse strand, counting down.
ATTAGCACTGTGCTGCTCCTCTGCTTATGCTTCACAAATTTTTGCCTTTAGGGAGCTATTCAAAATGACATGTAGTCTTCCAGAAATCAGAATATAGCTAACAAGAAACATGATCAAAAAGTGTTTTCCCAAAGCAGGAGCCTTAATCTTTATATGGGACTTTGTCTACAAAAATTCAACTTTACTAACAGTTTGAAGTCACAAATGAGTTGGCCCTGGCCTACATTCACTGACATTAGATCTTCTGGCTCCATGTAAGTAGTTATTCATAGCACCTGTAAGATATGTTTTCAGTTTTAAATAGTAACTCTTTAATCTAAATTGAATTTTTCTCCAGTGTAGAAGCATATGTATTTTTTCTTTCCAGTTGAAACATGATACTCCAAATGCTAGTGTTTATCCATTGACTACTAATTTTGGCCTTGTATTGATGCCTGTGCATTTGAAGAAGTAGGAACCTCTTCCAGTCTTATAGACTGGTTTTGGCAGGCAAAGTACTTCACCCAATCAGCCTGTCCAGAGATTCTGGGTGGGCCACCTGGTGGTGTCTGTGGGGAAGCTTGCTGTTGGAGTCTTTGAGTGGGCAAATCTGGTGCTTGGGTAAATCTTACCCCTAATGACTTGACATCTTGGCAATCCAAACTACCGGTATTCAAAGTATGAACCCTGGATCAACAGCATCATCATCACCTGTGGATTTATTAGAAATGCAAATGATAAGACTACACCACACACAGCTACTATCCACCTTGCTGTACTATCTGCATTCTTTCCATCTCTGCTCTGCTGAAGTACAGGTTTTTCTTATAAGAGGAACATTTTCCTATCATATTATTGCCAACCTTACCCATACAGAACTTACCAGAAACCATCCTATCATGTGTCTTTCCTAGATGTTTTCTGGAAATCAGTCTCCAAAAAGGTATACTTCGGTGATATATGCACGATGGTATGGGGAGTACAGCTCTTATGCTTCTTCAAGAAATGTGTTTCTCCTTAATATTGGTTGTAAAAAAAATGCTGCCCAGTTTTGTGCTTCTGCTTGACTCCAGGAGAAATCCTAAGATGTTCGCTCCTTTATTTCTGGCTGGTAAATTTGTTCTCATTTAAGTGTCAAAGCATACATGGGCCATCAACTTTATTTTTCAGTTCCACAGATTACATTTTTGTGAAATGTACTTCTAAATTATAAAATTAGGTTAACTTTCAATTTTACTTTTGATCTTAACTTAGTTTCCTCCAAAACCCACTTGTATTTTTATAGTTTTTGTTTCTGCCAGAGTTGGCATTTCTATATCCAGTGTCTGTATAGTTTCCTAGATCTGATCCAAAATCTATAGCATCTGGGTCTCTCTTGAATAGAACTTGGGGATCTACATTTTACTATGATCTACAAGTATATCCTATGTACACTAACAGTTGGATAAACCCTTGGCACAGAAGTATTTCATAGAAAGAACCTGGGAATTACAGTGCTTCCTGGCCGAAAGAACATGCTTGTTAATAATAGGGACAATTTTATTTTTATTTTTACTTTTCAGTGCATGCTGCAAGTCAAAGGACATATCAGTTCAGTCAATTCAGTCGCTCAGTCATGTCCGACTCTTTGCGACCCAATAAATCGCAGCACGCTAGGCCTCCCTGTCCATCAACAACTCCTGGAGTTCACTCAGACTCAAGTCCACTGAGTCAGTGATGCCATCCAGCCATCTCATACTCTGTCGTCTCCTTCTCCTCCTGCACCCAATCCCTCCCAGCATCAGGGTCTTTTCCAGTGAGTCAGCTCTTCACATGAGGTGGCCAAAGTACTGGAGTTTCAGCTTCAGCATCATTCCCTCTAAAGAAGTCCAAGGGCTGATCTCCTTCAGAATGGAATAGTTGGATCTCCTTGCAGTCCAAGGGACTCTCAAGAGTCTTCTTCAACACCACAGTTCAAAAGCATCAATTCTTCAGCACTCAGCTTTCTTTATAGTCCAATTNTACTGGAGTTTCAGCTTCAGCATCATTCCCTCTAAAGAAGTCCAAGGGCTGATCTCCTTCAGAATGGAATAGTTGGATCTCCTTGCAGTCCAAGGGACTCTCAAGAGTCTTCTCCAACACCACAGTTCAAAAGCATCAATTCTTCAGCACTCAGCTTTCTTTATAGTCCAATTCTCACATCCATATGTGACTCCTGGAAAAACCATAGCTTTGACTAGATGGACCTTTGTTGGCAAAGTAATGTCATTGCTTTTTAATATGCTATCTACATTAGTCATAACTTTCCTTCCAAGGAGTAAGCTTTTTTGAATTTCATGGTTGCAATCACCATCTGCAGTGATTTTGGAACCCCCCAAATTAAAGTCTGACACTGTTTCCACTGTTTCCCCAATTTGTCATGAAGTGATGGGACCAGATGCCATGATCTTAGTTTTCTGAATGTTGAGCTTTAACCCAACTTTTTCANTCGCTGCGGGCCGGACGGGGCGGTCGGGTTTCCTGGCCGGGTGAGCGCCTTCCCAACAGCCACCCCCAACCCTCCTCCTCAACCTCGCGGGGGTCTTCCGGCTCGCGCCTCGCCCCCCTGCTCCCAGCATGCCCGGCTCCTTCGTGTGCTCGCTCTCCGCTTCCCTGCTGGCTCAGAGGATAAAGCGTCTGCCTGCAATGCAGGAGAACCAGGTTCGATCCCTGGGTTGGGAAGATCCCCTGGAGAAGGAAATGGTTACCCACTCCAGTATTCTTGCCTGGAGAAGCCCATGGACAGAGGAGCCTGAGCGGGCTACAGTCCACAGGGTCGCAAAGAGTCGGACACGACTGAGTGACTTCACTTCACATCTTCACAGAGGTACATACTTTTTTTGAGCATTTCCTCCTTCCTCTGTGATAGAATACAAATGTGCTGTCCAGAGCACTAGACAAGGCATAATGAAAGTACAAACAAAAAATACCTAGAATTTTTTTGCTTGAGAAAAGTTGAAAGTGAAAGTGTTGGTCACTCAGTCATGTTTGACTCTTTGCAACCCCATGAACTGTAGCCCTCCAGGCTCATCTGTCTATGGGATTCTCCAGGCAAGAATCCTGGTGTGGGTTGCCATTTGTAAAATTTAATGAGCTGTAATTAATAATTTATGCACATTTTCAAAATGTATGCATGTTATAATTAAACATGAATTTAAGTGTGATTGACCCTTACTGTCATGCCTACCTCCTGGGATACACAACTGTGAAATTTAAAACCTAACTTTAGAAAATNGATCTTCTGTCCATGGAATTCTCCAGGGGATCTTCCCAACACAGGGGATTGAACCCCAGTTTTCTGCATTGCAGACAGATTTTTTTTTTTACTGTCTTAGCCACTAGGAAAGCCCCCTTGAAAATGTAGAGGCAGCCTAACCATCCATGAAATACTAACTTCCAGATTTGGTTTACAAGAGAAAGATAGAAGTTCTATCTAGTTTCAGTTACTGTTACTTTGAATTTTCTTTTACATGCAAATGAGCCAATCCAAGTGCATATTTTCAGCCCCTCACTATGTTTTGAATTATTTTCCCACATGCATTTATTTTAATTAAAAGTATTTTTATTTTCCTTCATTTAGTAAATTCTCCTGGTATATTAAAAACATGATTAAAAAAATTCAACTGACATTTATTAGTTCTTGGTGAAATTTGCCATGGTTTCATATCAGGACTGTTTTTATGTAAATGATTTTCAAAAATCAAATTTTCAGCAAGCTTTTTATTTTGTCTTCCTTAGGTAACTGATTTGTAAATATTTCTCCTTTTCTCTTTTGGTGATTTTCAAATATTCACCTCATGAGAGACAGCACTAATCCATGTCATTGACCTTATTATAGAAACATTTATTTTGCAGTTTAGGAGTCTTTGTAAAATGGAAAAGAAGTTCTTTCTCAGTTACCTTTTCTCTTTGCCTTTGTTTTCAATTAATATGGTAAGTAGAAAACAGTATGCAATAATAGGTTAAGGTACTGGCTATGACAGATAAGCAGTGGGGTCTCTGTGATGTGGGTAGTGTCACACATGGACTGTGGGGTACTTTTTGATGTTGCAACCTTTAGCTACTTATATAAGAAACATTTTAATTCTATATGCCGGTGGTTCTTATCATCTCTGGGGTCATGAACCTATTTAAGAATCTGTTCAACGCTGTAGATTTTCTTCCCCCAAAATGCACATACCTGAAAAAATTTGCATACAATTTCAGGAGGATTACTGACTCTGAAAATTCATCCAGGGATACCAGTTGACTACTCTTGCTTTGTACAATTCTGAAACATATTCCAGGACCCATTCCCTTGTTTCATTGCTAACCTAACCTTAAAAAGTACATTTTGAAGCATGATGAAGTTGTGCCAAACATAGGACACATGACATTGACATGACATTTTCTTTTATTTGGGGCCTTATCGGAATCATGAATTTTTATTTCCTTTTAAAGCATTCCTAGAAAGGATATGATAAATGATTTGTACTAAAAATATAAATGTATTATAAGAATTAAACTGATATCCCTCCCTAAGATATTTGCCCTTTAGCAAACAACAAGGAATACCATGCTGAGTAAATTCTTCTCAATAGTAGATTCAGGCATCTGGATGCAGGTGGGTGAGGTACATCATTGGAGTAGGAAGACTTTGGGAAGCCTATTAATCTCACTGTGAATGCAGTTGACCATTCTTTCATATGTAAAACCCGGCCATGAGGTAGAATAGTACTTTATAATGCAGGTTTTACTTTATATATAGTGCTGTGATGGTTTTTCAATTATTTTGAGCAGTTATTACTCTAATTTATTTGAATTTTTATAATAATTAAGCCATGCCCTAATGGTGTTCTAGTGTACTTTCTTTGTAGAGATTATAAAGTCAGTACATTTTTCATCTCAATAACATTTCCATTCAATGCTTGGTACTTCAGAGTCACTGAATGCAAGATTATGTGTCTACCTGTTAGGAAGAGTTTTATTATAGAATTCCTTTTGCATAAAATTATGGTCAAGTCCTCTAAAAGTCAAAAGATAATAGAACTAGTCATGCTAGCTTAAAGAGAAAACATAATGATGACATTTGGTTCAATATGTAAATACAAAAGTATTCAATATACCATAGTATTTCAAGAATGCTCATTTGCTTTACTGATGAAAATCATTCCACTTAGAATATTCCATTTAGATTATTTTTATGATTGTTCTATTGTCATGATGCAGTGAAATGCAAAGTGAATAAGTAGAATGGAAATTCTTAAACACTAGTCTTTAAAATTCTGCAGACTACCCTTATTTGCAAATGCATGCCTAGCCAATAAAAAAGGCTCTTCCTTCATGTTCTTCTTAAAAGCAGAGTCTTTAAAATATCTGCTTGGAATGTTATATCAGTCAAGATAGGCTAAGTGATGCAAAAGAAGTAGGCAGCATCAAAATCTAAATGGCTTATGTATTACTTTTCTATCCTTCCATAACAAATTACCCCAAACTTGAAGACTTAATTCTAATTTATTATCTCACTATTTCAGTGTATCAGAAGTGCTGGTATAATGTAGCTGCTTTCACCAGGGTCTCACCAGGTTGAAATCAAAGTGTCAGCTGGGTCTCTGATCTCATCTGAAACTTGAAATCATCCTCTAGACTCATTCCAATCATTGGCAGAATTCAGTTCCTAGCAGTTGATAAACTGAGGTCTCAGATTTCTTGCTGGCTGCCATATAGTGACTCTAAGCTCTTAGAGATTACCTTCAGGTCCTAGCATGTGGCCCTCTAACAACATAGTATCTTACTTCTTCAATGTCAGCAGGAAAATTTCACTCTGATCTGCTATAGGGCAGTCTTTGTAATGTAATACATGTGTTTATCTCATCACCACTGCTATGTAAGGCAACTGATCAAAGTAGCAACTATCTCTTGATAGTTATAGATCCTATCACACTCCAGGGACAGAATTAGACAGGACATGTACACTAGGGAGTAGGATTATTGTCAGTTTAGAAATCTGCTCAACACACTTTTTCAAGACCAATGTTCATTTTTTTTTTTTTTTTTTTGCTTCCTCCAAGTCTCTTGCAGGTATGTGTGACTCTCCAGGGTAGTCATCCTTCATAGTTAGCAATCCTCACTGCTTCGATCTTTTGGCACTGCTACATCTACATGACACTTCTTCCTCAACTGCCTTGGAAGGGAAGAAAGCACTGGAGAGATAAGAATCAGAAATTAAATATTTCCAGCCTAAAGTGATATATGTCACTTCTATTCACATTTTATCAGTCAGTGAGAGTCAAATGGCTCTGCCTAACTACAACAAAGGGAAAAGGAATCTCCCCACATATTTGGAAGGAGATGATAATCAGATATTCGTAAACAGTAGAAATGCTTAATGCAAAGTTTTTATATCTATCTCAGGCCCCTTTCTCATAGATGAGTCATATGTTATTGTAGGATAAGTTCTTTTTATTCCTAAAGTGCTTTAGTAAGTTATAATCTACACATCATAAAGTTCACACAGTTAAAGTATATATTCAGTGATTTTTAGTATATTTACCAGATGAGGTCTTGAATGTGTAATTTTAGTAAACATTTAAGTGTCTACTGTTTATGTGACTATTAAATCTAATGTAGATAAAAAGAAAAAAAGTTTTTACATTTTTGATCATAGTCTAGTTGAGGAGAAAGCAAACATATAGGAAATCAGTAGTGAAAAACTCAAGTATTTATACTCTAAGAAAATACCCAAAACATGATTGCAAAGTGGGAAGGTAAATTGCATTTACTGAATGTCTACTATTCGACAGCCATCAGGCCAGATGTCTTATATATACTATCTCATGCAAGCTTCATAATAATATTGTTTTCTTCATTTTTGCAGTTTTGGAAGCTAAGGCTTAGAGCAGTTAAATGTCTTCCTCAATTTCATGCAGCTAGAAACTGAGTCAGAATTCACTCTCAGTTCATTCTTAATTAAAACCCAGGTTTTTATACTACAGAACATTTTCATAGCAACAGATATAAAGCCAGTGGAGTGCAGTCTATCTGGGAGTATACTGGTAGAACATCATTTTGAAGAAAGGGTTAGACATAAGTTGGTAGAATGTTGGTTTCTGTGTGTGTGTGTGCATGCACACATGCACACATTTGTGACTACATGTATATTAACTGCACCTCACTTACTTTCAAAAAAATAAACATTAGGACCTCAAACAACATCTGGACAATCTTGAGTCCTTCCATTTACTTTTTTGTTATAAAGCATTGGTATATTTATTTGTTCAATAAGAAAATATTCATAGAGAACAGGCTATGTCCCCTCCTACCTACTCTGTTATATCCTGAGATAAATACAGTTTGAATTTTTTTTTTTTTACTTTACATTATTGTATTGGTTTTGCCATACATCAACATGTATCCGCCACAGGTATACACGTGTCCCCCATCCTGAACCCCTCTCCCTTCTCCCTCCCCGTACCATCCCTCTGGGTAGACCCAGTGCACCAGCCCCAAGCATCCAACATCCTGCATCAAACCTAGACTGGCGATTTATTTCATATATGATATTATACATGTTTCAATGCCATTCTCACAAATCATCCCAGCTTCTCCATCTCCCACAGAGTCCAAAAGCCTGTTCTATACATCTGTGTCTCTTTTACTGTCTCGCATACAGGGTTTCCTACAATAAAGATCATATAAGGTGAGTAATGGAAGTTCATAGTGCTATTGAAGCTAAGTAGTTAAAGGTAGTTGGTACTTAGAGGCAGACCAAGGAATGCTTATGAAAAAATAATGTAAGAAGGGAACCTGAAAAGTAAGTAAAAGTTTTTGGACAGAGAAGAGGATAGAAAGTGCCATTTATGTGGCAAAAATGTCATGATCAAAGTAGCAGAAACAGGAAAGCAAAGAGAGTATTGGGGAAAATATAAACCATCATGGTTTCTTGAACACAGGGAATATAAACCAGAGTAGTGGGAGATAATAGAAGGCTTTGAATGGAACTCTTTGGCAAGAGTTTTATAACTTTCTATTGATGTCAAGGCA
>SJYA01003353.1:750546-785158 GCA_006410615.1 Neotragus moschatus | reverse complement strand
GATTCTTCACTCATTCAGACTCAATAACTAATATTGTATAATGATCCTTATACTATCATGAAATATAATTTATGATGTAGCATACTTTCCTACATAACTTTTAAAATGCAGTACCCCAATTGTAATACAAAGGAGAAATAAAAGTAAACTAATTTTTGAAAATATAATGTGCATTTTAATATAAATGCTGAGGAATGACTACATAGAAGCTCTAATGAAGGAGTAAGATACTTGCATATACTTATAATGAATACATTTGATTTTAAAAGTAGGAGATGTAACAAAACCTAGTCCTTATAACAAGTACAGAAAAATAATAATGAGGAAGTTTATGCAGATGCTAAATTAAAAACTAGTGTCAGGACAAGCAATAACAAAGCACAGTTATGGGTATATGAGGAAACAAATGAAGAAATAGTCTTAATTAAAGTAGAGATAATATGTTCCCCCAAATTACATATTGTGAAAGTGGAGAAATCTAGGAACTACATTATTCTTGCAAATAAGCTGAACATTATAGATGAGGGGTATAAATTTTTTACTTTATGACATGGCACTTGGTAGGCATGAAGTAACAGCAAAACAATACTGTATCCCCATTTGTTGTCCTTGTGTTAGTCACTCAGTCATGTCTGACTCTTTGAGATCCCATGGACTATAGCCCCCCAGGCTCCTCTGTCCATGGAATTTCCCAGACAAGAATAATGGGATAGGTTGCCATTTCCTTCTCCAGGGGATCTTCCCCACCCAGGGACTGAACTCGGGTCTCGTGAATTGCAGGCAGATTCTTTAACATTCGCAGCAACCTAGATGCCCATCAGCAGATGAATGGATAAGAAAGCTGTGGTACATATACACAATAGAGTATTNCACACCGAGGAAACCAGAATTGAAAGAGACACATGTACCCCAATGTTCATCACAGCACTGTTTATAATAGGACAAAGAAGCAACCTAGATGTACATCAGCGGATTGAATGGATAGGAAAGCTGTGGTACATATACACAATGGGGGTATTACCCAACCATTAAAAAGAATACATTTGAATCAATTCCAATTTAGGAGGATGAAACTGGAGCCTATTATACAGAGTGAAGTAAGCCAGAAAGAAAAACGCAAATACAGTATACTAACACATATATATGGAATTTAGAAAGATGGTAATGATAACCCTGTATGCGAGACAGCAAAAGAGACACAGATGTATAGAACAGTCTTTTGGACTCTGTGGGNAGGATGAAACTGGAGCCTATTATACAGAGTGAAGTAAGCCAGAAAGAAAAACGCAAATACAGTATACTAACACATATATATGGAATTTAGAAAGATGGTAATGATAACCCTGTATGCGAGACAGCAAAAGAGACACAGATGTATAGAACAGTCTTTTGGACTCTGTGGGAGAGGGAGAGGGTGGGATGATTTGGGAGAATGGCATTGAAACATGTATAATATCATAGGTGCAACGAATTGCCAGTCCAGGTTCGATGCAGGATACAGGATGTTTGGGGCTGGTGCACGGGGATGACCCAGAGAGATGATATGGGGAGGAAGCAGGGAGGAGGATTCAGGATGCGGAACACGTGTACACCCATGGCGGATTCATGTCGATGTACAGCAAAACCAATACAATATTGTAAAGTAATTAGCCTCCAATTAAAATAAATAAATTTATATTTTTAAAAAAATCCAGATGATTTTAGAATTATCTTGGAATGTTTTGAAAAATATAAATGCCCAAGTATTTTTTTTTTAATTCAAAGCTCCAGATATGATTCTAATGAGCAGCCATGTTTAAAAAAAGCTGAACTATATGATGATGATTTACTTTTATCTAGTTTGTTTCAACTTTTCTGTTTCATTTTCAGTGCTTCCATTTCATTTAGGTAATGTTTTCCAGTTTCTTGGTGTCTTTTTTCATTGTTCTTTCTCAAGCTTTTATCAAATATAGTAGAAAAGCTTTTGTATACATATATATAGTATGTATTATATATATATTAGGAAACAAATTTTTGCTTAGCTAAAAATTTTGTGACATTGTAGTTTCACTTGTTTGACTAAGTATGAATAAAATGCTAAATTTCTAATTTATATTCACTCAAAGCTTTGATATAGTTCCATTTATTCTGGCATCTAATATTACTGCTAAAATCCTAGAATGTTTATTTAAAAAAAATTTTTTTTTAATTGAATGAGACTTGAAACTTCTAATCCAGTTCTGAGAATATAAAGAAATACTATGTTATTTTAAAAAAGGGGGTGGGGGATTAATATGTGATACAGTATTAATAACTAAAATACAGATTTTGTTCAAATTTCACAAAATTTTATGCTTGTGTCCTTTATTTGTTTTAACACCTTATTCAAGGTTTTGTGTCGTTAACTAATTTCATTGAGCAGCTTCAGTTGCATGCAACAAATTCTCATAAGTTCTTTTCATTTTTATTGTTACAAATATTTTCTAATTTTCCTTGTAATGGCTGTTAGATACACCCATCATTTTAAAATGGGCATTTATTTTCCAAATATATGGAGTTTTAAAGTATCTTTTATATTAACTTCTCAATTAAATCCTTTCTACTATCACCTTCTGTATTTTTTCAGTCTTTTAACTTTATTGAAGCTCTCAGTGGCTAAGTCAAAGATCTCTCTTTGTAAATGTCACAATCCACTTGAAAATATGTGTTATTTTCAAATATCTTTTGATAATGATTTTTAACATAATTCCACAGTGATAAGACTGTATGATTTTAATACCTTTAGACTGTGAAATTTTTGCACCTCATTTTGTATCCCTGTATATGTTTCGGTGCCTCCTGGCTTATAGTCTATGGGAATTGAAACAGAATTTATATCCTGTTGTTGTGTGAAAATTGTATAAATCTTAATTATGTTGAATTGGTTCATTGTGCTTTTCAGGTCTACTGTATCCTTCTACTTTTCTGTCTACTTTTTTTTTATTAATTTTTGAGAGTTTGACAATGAAACTGCAGCTAAGAATCTTAATTTATCTACTTAAAAAGTAACTGTAATATACAGTGGAACTGTATATAACTGTATGTAATCTTTTCACTCTTTACCTCAGACCCCAAACTATTTGAGTTCTGCCTTTACCATTCTCCTGGAACTGTTTTTTCTTAAACATCTTAATGACTAACTGACAATTTTTCCTCAGACATCTTCTCAGTCTTCAATTTATTATCTCCTTCTACCAGCTTCAGCAATAGAGACCACCACTCCTTTTTATTATTCTTTTTCTGCTGCTTTATTCACTAGTCTCCCATCTCGTTCACAGATTCTCCTCCTTTCTTCTCCTCTTCACATTATTTTTTTTTCCAGGTATATGTTTCTGCCTTTTTTCTTAGACTTTGCCCCTTTTGTAGGCAGATCTAGTCATTCCCATAATATTATTTGTGCAACTGTCTTTGTATGATTACAAATATGACATCTCTCTTTTAAGTGATAGCTGCCTTCCTTACTTTCGCATATCACTTAGTCCACTGCTAATTTTACAGTCAGTAGAGTTGAAGCTGTGTTCATTGCCTCTTCCTTCACCACAGTAGGTTTTCTTTCCTGTGTTCTTCATGTTTGTTAACTGTATAAACTGTATAAACTCAAAACTGTATAAATTAATACAGAGGATTATATGTTAATGAAATCTATTATTTAATACAGTGGAATTAAAATAATTACAGAGGATTTGAATAATAGCAGATTACCCAAAGCTGCTGCTGCTAAGTCACTTCAGTTATGTCCAACTCTTTGGGATCCCATGGACTGTAGCCCTCCAGGCCCCTCTGTCCATGGGATTCTCTAGGCAAGAATACTACAGTGGGTTGCCATGCCCTTCTCCAGGGGATCTTCCTGACCCAGGGATCAAACCCAAGTCTCCTGCAGCTCCTCCTTTGAAGGCAGATTCTTTACCACTGAGCCACCAGGGAAGCCCATATTATCCAAAGCCGTTAAAAAAAAAAGTTTGTAGACTTATACTGCCTAATTTTGTGATTTGCTTTGTAAAGATAGAATAATAAGGCAATGTGATTCTGACATAGATTAATTCTTAAAATGATCAGTGAATCTGATGAACCTATTTACAGAGAAGAAGTATAGATGGAGACATAGAAAATGGTCTTGTGGACAGAGCAGGGCAAGGAAGAGAGGGTAGGACAACTTGAGAAAGTAGCATTGACATATATACTCTTATCATGTATGAAACAGATAACTAGCAGGAAGCTGCTATATAACACAGGGAACTGAACCTGATGTGCTGATGACCTAGAGGAGTGGAATGGATATGGCAGGGAAGGCTCAGGAGGGAAGGGTTATATATATAATTATGACTCATTTGCACTGATGTGTGGCAGAGACCACCACAACATCATAAAGCACTTAGCCTCCAATTGGAAAAAAAGGGGGGGGAGGAAAAAAGTATAAGTTCATCCTAACATAGAATTTTCAAGATACTCTATATTCTATAATGAAGTTTGTTGATAAACTTTAAAGAAAAAAAAATAGAACACCCAAAAATAGACCTGTGCTCTGTAGTCATGTGATGTTTCAACAAAGATGCCAAAGCAATCCTGAGGAAAGGAAAATCTTTTGTGCGTGTGGTGCTTTAACAATAAGGTGATCATTTAGAAAAACAAAATGAAGTTAAGCCCCTACCTTTTGCCATAAACCAAAATTAATTTGATGTAAGTCATAGACTTAGTTGTAAAAACTAAAATCATACAGACTTTAGTGAAAAACGTAGGGGAGTATCTTCATGACTTGGGGATAGGCAAAGCTTTCTTTAAAAGGACACAAAAATCATTATAAAAATAATAAAGTAGGCTTCATCAAAATTAAAACTCTTTTAAGTTTTAAGAAAATATACAAGCAAATCATACACGAGAGAAAATATTTGCAAACATTTAACAGAGGATATACATATATATTTATGTGTACAGGTGCATGCATGTATGTATGTATGTATGTATACTCATAAAATAGGTTCATATGCATGTACATCCAGGATATATAAAAAATTTCCACAACTCAATAATAAGAGGAATATGTAACACAATATTTTTAAGATTTGAAGACAAGGGAGTGTGGTTCCAGATGGTAGAGTAGAAAGACGTGCACTTGTCTCCTCCTGTGAGAGCACCAAAATTGCAGCTGTTGACAGGAAGACTCTGGAACCCACCGAAAAAATGATTCCCCACACCCAAAGACAAAGGAGAAGCTACAGTGAGACGGTAGGAGAGACACAGTCATGATAAAAGCAAGTCTCATACCTGCTGGGCAGGCAACCCACAAACTGGAGAACAATAATACCAAAGAAATTTTCCCACTGTTGTGAAGGTTCTGACCCCCATCACAGGTTTCCTAGTCTGGGGATCTGGTAAAGAGACTAGGAATCCCCAGGAAACCTGACTTTGAAGGCTAACAGAATTTGATTACAGGACTTCCACAGGACTGGGAGAAACAGAGAAAGAAAATACTTTTAAAAGACTTGGAGACAATTCACAAATTAATATATACGAATGACCAGTAAGAACATGGATGTTCAACATTATTAGTCAACAGAGAAATATAAATTAAAATCTTTGAGACACTACTCTATATCTATTAGAATGACCAAAATTTAAAAGATTAACAGTGCCAAATGTTGATGTGGTTGTGATGTAACTAGAATTATCTTGCAATATTAAGTTTAAAAATTGAAGAGGAAGGAGCACTTCTGAACTTATTCTGTGAGGCCACCGTCACCCTGATACTCAAACCAGACAAAGATATCACACACAAAAAAGAAAAGTACAGATAAGTATTACTGAAGAATGTAAACATCGAAATCCTCAAGAAAATACTAAACTGAATCCAACAACTCGTTCAAAGAATCATACAGTCATGATCAAGCGAGATTTATCTTAAGAATACAAAGATTTTTTTCAATATCTACAAATCAGTATGAAACACCACATGAATAAAGTGAAGAATGAAAACCATATGATCATTTCAATAGACCCAGAAAAATTATTGACAAAATTCAATGCCTGTTTATGATTGAAAAACTCTTCAGAAGTGTGCATAAGGGAACCTGTGTTGCTGTATAGTCACTAAATCATGTTCAACTCTTTGTGACCCCATGGACTGTAGCCTCCCAGGCTCCTCTGTCCATATTTCCCAGGCAACCACACTGGAGTGTGTTGCCATATCCTTCTCAGGGAATCTTCCCAACCCAGAAATAGAACTTACTATCTCCTCCATTGACAGGTGGATTCTTTACTGCTGAGCCACCAGGAAAGCCAAATATAACTTACTTTGACATAATAAGGGCCATATACAACAAACCCACAGCAAGCATCATTCTCACTGGTGAAAAACCGAAAGCATTCTTAAGATTAGGAACAAGACAAGGATGTCCACTCTCCCCACTATTATTCAACATAATTTTGGAAGTCATAGTGACAACAATCAGAGAAGAAAAAGAAAGGAATCCATATTGGAAAAGTTAAACGGTCAACTGTTTGGAGATAACATGATACTATACATATAAAATTCTAAAGATGCTACCAGAAAACTATGAGAGCTCATTGATGAATTTACAAAGTTGCAGGTAATTAACACAGAAATCTCTTGCATTCTTACACACTAACAATGAAAGATCAGAAAATCAGAAAAACAATCCCATCCACCATCATATCTAAAAGAATAAAATGCCTAGGAATAAAACTACCTAATGATACAAGACTTCTACTCAGAAAACTGTAAGATATTGCTGAAAGAAATTGAAAATGATGCAAACAGATGGAGAGATAGAACATGCCTATTGATTGGAAGAATCAATTTTATGAAAATGACTGTAGTACCCAAAGCAATCTGCAGATTTAATGTAAGTCCTATCAAATTACTAAGAGCATTTTCCATTACATTAGAACAAAAAATTTTGCAAATAGCCAAAACAGTCTTGACAAAGAAAAATGGAGCTGAAGGAATCAACCTTTCTGACTTTAGACTGTACTGCAAAGCTACAGTCATCAAGACAGTATGGTACTGGCAAAAAAAAAAAAAAGAAATATAAATCAATGGAACAGGGTAGAAAGTCCAAAGGTAAATAAACCCACACACTTATGGCCACTTAATCTATAACAAAGGAGGCAAGAATATGCAATGGACAAAAGACAGTTTCTTCAAGATGTAGTACTGGGAAAACTGGACAACTAAATGTAAAAAGAATGAAATTAGAACATTCCCTAACATCATACACAAAAATAAACTCACAGTGGATTAAAGACATAAATGATAGGCCAGACACTATAAAACTCTTAGAAGGAAAATTTAGGCAGAACACTCTTTGACATGGATCATAGCAAGATCTTTTTCAGTCCACCTCCTAGAGTAAAGAAAATAAAAACAAAAATAAACAAGTAGGACTTGAAAGCTTTTACACAGCAAAGGAAACCATAAACAAAATGAAAAGACAACCCTCAGAATGGGAGGAAATGATTGCAAGTGAAACAACTAATCTCCAAAATATACAAATACTTTATGGAACTCAATATAAAAAACAAACAACCCCATCAGAAAATGGGCAGAAAATCTAAATAGACATTTTTCCAAAGAATACATACAGATGGTCAGCAAAGACATGAAAAGAATGGCTCAGCATCACTTTTTCATTAGATAAATGCAAATTACAGCTACAATGAGGTATTACCTCACACCAATCAGAATGACCATCTCAAAAAATCTACAGGCAATAAATGCTGGCAAAGGTATGGAGAAAAGGGTGACTCTCCTAAACCATTGGTGGGAATGTAAATTAGTACAGCCACTGTGGAGAACAGTATGGAAGTTTCTTAAAAAAGTGAAGGCAGAGTTGCCATGTGATCCAGCAATCCCACTCCTGGGCATCTGTCCAGAGAAAACCATGATTCAAACAGATACATGCACCCCAGTGTTCACTGAAGTGCTGTTTACAACAGCCAGGACACAGAAGCAGACTAAATGTCCATCAACAGAGGAATGGGTAAAGAAGATGTGGTACATGTGTACAATGGAGTATTACTCAACCATAGAATGAAATAATGCCATTTGTAGCAACATGGAAGGACCTAGAGAGTGTCATATTGACTGACACAAATCAAGGACAGATATGTGATATCACTTATATGTGGAATGTTAAAAACAGAAACAGAGTTATCTACAAAACAGAAATAGAGTTACAGATGTAAGTTAACAAGAAAAAGCAGGGAGAGGGATAAATTGGGAGATTGGACTTGACATATACTACTAAATATAAAATAGATAACTGATAAGTACTCAGTATTCTGAGTAGTCCAGGAATTTCTATTCAATCCTCTGTAATGGTTTATATGAGAAAGAATCTTAAGAAAGAGTGGGTATATGTATATGTGTAACTGATTCTTTTTGCTATACATCTGAAATTAGCACAACATTGTAAATCAACTATCCTCCAATTAAAAAAAAATATATATATATACAGGCAAATTACAGACTAGAAGAAAACACTTGTAAAATTTGACAAAAGATATATATTTATATATGCATATATGCATGTGTGTATGTATGTGTGTGTGTGTGTATATATACACATATATGTATATCCAGGAGATAAATCCAGGATATATGAAAAATTCCTGAACTCTATAATAATAAATACAATTTGGAGCAATTCACAAATTAATATATGTAAATAACCAGTAAGAACATGGGTATTCAAAATTATTAGTCATCAAGAGTGCAAATTAAAATCTTAATGCAATATGCTATATATACACTAGAATGGCCAAAATATAAAATGTTTACAAATGTTGACATGGTTGTGAAGTAACTGGAATTATCCTGGAATATTGTTGAAAATATAAATTAATGCAACCATTTTGGAAAACTGGTAGTTTTGTTTGTTTGTTTGTTTTCCCCTAAAAATAGCATGCAGCTACGCTGTGACCCAACAATTCCACTGTGAGCTCTTTATCCAAGAAAAATGTAAACGTAGGTTATAAAAAAAGACTAGTAGAAGTTTAATAGAAGTTTAATTCATAATAGCTAAAAACTGAAAAGAACCCAGCTGTCCATCAATAGAATAAATAAGCAAACATATATTTATACAGTGGAATACTATTCATCAGTATAAAGGAATGAATTGCTAATAAATGTAACAAAAAATTCTGAGTAAAAAAATACCTTACACAAAAGAGTATATATAAGTTTCCATTAATATGAAATGCTAGAATAGGCAAAATTCCAGAGGGGGGTGGAAATAATGGTTGCCTTAGGACTGATGGAGTAAGGATTGACTGTTGTAAGGAGTTTGAGGGATCTGGGGATTGATGAATGAAAAAGCTATTATCATTGGACAGGTTTGCATAAGATAAGTCCTCACAGCATGAAACTAGCTAGAGGCTTTTGTCCAAAAGAGGAGGGCAAAGGAGTTCCTGAGGTGAAGGAGACTGCAGTGACTGTCCCTAGAGGTTACCTGACTAAGAATGTTGCTTCGTAGCACAGTAAGGAGTCTGGATGAAAGATAGCAGTGACTTCGGATCTTAAAACCCCAACCTCTAGCTTATCAATGGCTAGCAGATGTTCAGTGTTGTTTTGTGGAGTATACAAAGCAGGCAAGCTATAAATCATTAAAAAGTCTGCTTGTTTGGGATCATTTTTTAAAAAATAATTGAGTGTATAAAATGTTAATTTATGCATCATTTAGTTCCAGCTGATGTTGGAGCTAATGGTTCTCAGCCTGCAATGAAGAAATAAACAACTCAGGCTAATACATAGAAGCCATCTTTATCTAATAACTATAACAACTGAAAAGAAATAAGAGGATATTTTTTTGGAGTGATGATAATGTTCTATATCTTGATAAGGGTTTAAATCACACAAGTGAATACATTGGTCAAAACTCAAAAAATATATACCTAAGAATTGTGCATTTCATTGTATATGATATGCATGCTAAAATACTCAGAGTGAAATGTACTGCTGTATCAGTTTGTACTGAAACACCAAGAATAGAATGGGGTTAATAGATAGTTGGATAGGTATCTGATAAAACAAGTATAGTAAAATTTTAATAGTAGAATCTAGGTTGGGATATATATATATATATGTTTATTATAAAATTTTTTGCTTTTTGTTTAAAAAAGTTTATAATGAGATACTGAGGCCTACCAGGTCGAGATAGACTAAACATAACAAGAAGTCCTGAGTAAAAAAAAAAAATATCTTATACAAAAGAGTATATGTAAGTTTTCATTACTATGAAAAGGGACCTGTTTGGAAACTATGCCATTGCATTAAAAAATATATGTAGAGAGAGAGAGAGCGCTTTGTATTTCTTGCCCGATATTAAAATATAGTTTCTGTAGAAACAATCCTATATTTGATCATTTGACTGAAGATATGTGGTGTTTGCTCTTTTACAGAGAAAGTCCTTCTGCTAGCCTGGACACGTGTGCATTTCTGTCATCATTTGTGTGCTCCAATAGGACTCTGCTCATTGATGGCCGTGTAGAACTCAAGAGAGGCCTGCAGAGGCAGGAGCGGCATCTTTTCCTTTTCAATGATCTGTTTGTTGTAGCCAAAATCAAGTAAGTATACTGGACACTCTCTCCTGGTTTATCATTATAAAATTGCATTTCCACTAACAAAGATAACCTTTCTTTTCAATATCACTATTAAGAATATGTGGCCTCTATTACCATAACTAATGTCTGAAGTGACTTTTATGTTTGTTTTGTTTTGTTTGGGAAAAACTATTTCAATTATTAATTCATCTAACAAGTGTTCATTTAAGTCCCGCTCTGTGCTATGCTCTGAATAAATATAGAGGATACAGTGAAGAAGGTGATGGATATGGTCCCTGCTTTCCTGATGCTTTTATTTATAATGTGGATGGGGAGATGACAGATTGTGCTTAGTGCCATGAAGAAAATAGGGTGAAGTGAAATATGGGATATGTGTTAGGTAGGAAGAATAAAATCAATGAAGAAAGAAAAATGACTAACCATTCAGATATCTGTNACACAGATGTATAGAACAGTCTTTTGGACTCTGTGGGAGAGGGTGAGGGTGGGATGATTTGGGAGAATGGCATTGAAACATGTATAATATCATGTATGAAACGAATCACCAGTCCAGGTTCGATGCATGATACTGGATGCTTGGGGCTGGTGCACTGAGACGACCCAGACAGATGGTACGGGAAGTGAGGAGGGAGGGGGGTTCAGGATGGGGAACACATGTACACCCATGGCAGATTCATGTGGATGTATGGCAAAACCAATACACTATTGTAAAGTAATCAGCCTCCAATTAAAATAAATAAATTTATATTTTAAAAAAAATAAGAAAATAAAAGTCAAAAAAAAAAAAAAGAAAGAAATTCCTAACACGTCAAGATACAAGTTCTTTCTCTAGTATTGTTCAGTCACCCAATCACGTCCGACTCTTTGAGACCTCATGGACTGCAGCATGTCAGGCCTCCCCATCCCTCACCATCTCCCGGAGTTTGCTTAAGTTCATGTTCATTGCATCGGTGATGCCACCCAGCCATCTCATCCTCTGATACCCTCTTCTCCTCCTGCCCTAATCTTTCCCAGCATTAGGGACTTTTCCAACGAGTCATCTGTTCACATCAGATGACCAAAATATTGGAGCTTCAGCTTCAGCATCAGTCCTTCCAGTGAATAGTCAAGGTTGATTTCCCTTAAGATTGACTGGTTTGATCTCTTTGTTGTCCAAGGGACTTTCAGGATAATTCTCCAGCACCACAGTTTGAAGGTATCAATTCTTTGACATTCTGCCTTCTTCACAGTCCAGCTCTCACAACCATACATGACCACTGTGAAGACCATAGCCTTATATGGCCCTTTGTCAGCAGAATAANAGTCAAGGTTGATTTCCCTTAAGATTGACTGGTTTGATCTCTTTGTTGTCCAAGGGACTTTCAGGATAATTCTCCAGCACCACAGTTTGAAGGTATCAATTCTTTGACATTCTGCCTTCTTCACAGTCCAGCTCTCACAACCATACATGACCACTGTGAAGACCATAGCCTTATATGGCCCTTTGTCAGCAGAATAATGTCTCTGCCTTTCAATACACCGTCTAGATTTGTCATCGCTTTCCTGCCAAGAAGCAATCATCTCATTTCATGGCTACAGTCACCATTCACAGTGATTTTGGAGCCCAAGAAGAGGAAACCTGTCACTACTTCCACCTTTTCCCTTTTTATTTGCCATGCAGTAATGGGGCTGGATGCCATGATCTTAGTTGTTTAATATTTAATCTTAATGGCTCTTTCATTTTCCTACTTCACCCTCATCAAGAGGCTCTTTAGCTCCTCTTCACTTCCTCTCTCTCTAGTACTTGAAGAAATTTTGGAGATGTTGACTAGTATCTCTGTTAATAGTATTATAGTAAAATTTTAAGAAAATAATATAGAAATAAATAAATGATTTCAGTATTTATTTTTTATGGTATGGATTGTATATTCTTGTCTGCCTGCAATACAAGAGATGCAGGTTCAACCCTTGGATTGGGAAGATCCCCTGGAGTAGGGAATGGCAGCCCACTCCAATATTCTTACCTGGGAAATCCCATGGACAGAGGAGCCTGGCAGGCTACAGTCCATGGGGTTGCAAAATAGTAAGATATAACTTAGTGACTAAACAACAACAGCGAGGAACATCCTTGTGTTAGGAAAATAAAAAAATGTGTAGGTGGACTCCCAACCTCTGGTCCAGTGGATGGATCCTCTGGTCCAGGATTTTAGAAGACATCATCTTTGTTTTTACAACAAAGGAAAAGCTGAATAAGCTAACCATCAGCAAACTTTCTTAGATTCATCAGATAATTGAGAATTGAGGTCACAGGGCAAAATATTGACCCCAAAATTGGAGAAACAGAGGAGGATCATAGCTCACAGGACAGGAGCCCAAGCTTAGAAACCTCTGCAGGGAACAATAGCATAGTATCAATTTAGTGCACTAAATTTTACTTTATTTTTATTTTTTTAAGATAAATATATTTTAATTGGAGGTTAATTACTTTACAATATTGTATTGGTTTTTCCATATCTAGTAAAATAAAAGTAGCATCTTCAAGAAATGTGAAAATAAAGCAAGAGTTCCTAAAGAACAGTAAAACAAAATTAGTCACAAAATAAGCCAAATGTGTGGGTTTTTTTTTTCCCTCTCACTCTACTAACTGTAATTTTCAAGAAGCATTTCAAAGTGGTACTTACAGTTACCATCTAATGAGAGACTGCAAATCTTCTCTAGAAAAAAAGCAATTACAGAGCTGGAAAAAAATGGACAGAACAATCATTTCCATGCTCTGTAAATCTACCAATGCTTTATTATTTCAGAAGTATGTATTGTTGAAAAACTGATGAAATTTAAGTAAAACAGTGGAAATCTGTGGTGTTCTGGCCCATACCTGTGTTCAGTTGAGGCAGGAGTTCTGCCAGGACAGTGCAAGCCATAAAGACCACCATTTCTTTTCTGTGATAGTAGGAATATCATATTTGATACTTTCAGAGTATGGTATTTTCAGAGGCAGGGAAACAGGGTAGGACGACTGACTCAACTAGCCTAAGGCTTCTGTAGTATGTGGGGCAAGTATATTCCTGGATGAAGATGTATGCATGAGAAGTGGAGATTAGATTTCTCTGATAATCTCACATAATCCTGGTCAACTTTGAGGCTGCACATAGGAGACCCAAAAGAGCCAGTGGAATCTATGTGACCAGGCAGGCTTAGAAGTGGTCTGAACATTGAATGTGCTCACTTACCCATACACAGATCCATTGGCAGAAGATGGGATTTTGCTGTTTCAAGGTAGTCATCATATCCTCTGTAGAATCATTATCTAACCATTAAGCTATTCAGATATAGGAAGTCCCCTATGAAGTCAGAATTTAAAAGAAAAACAAGAATATAAGTAAATAGACATGTTTATTTTAAAAATTAAGTTGAACAACAGTATCCATAAATAACAGG
The DNA here is from genome assembly GCA_006410615.1 of Neotragus moschatus. Lineage (NCBI taxonomy): Eukaryota > Metazoa > Chordata > Mammalia > Artiodactyla > Bovidae > Neotragus > Neotragus moschatus. Next base: position 771,145 of record SJYA01003353.1, on the reverse strand, counting down.
GAACACAGATTTCATAGATTTAACCTAGATAAGTTATTAAACAAGTAAATTGCAACAATAAAAAAATCAAAATGCAAATTTCATATATTATCTAAAACTTCTACTTTTTAACAAAAAATTTGAGACATTCAGAGAAACAAACAAACAAAAAAACTACCCCAGACTTAGGAAAAAAAGTCAATCAATAAAAAATTTTATGAGTGTACCAGGATTCTGGATTTAGCAGACAAGTACTTTAAGGCAACAATTATCAACATGTTAAAACATCTTTTAAAAAGCATATTGAAACAATTAAAGGAAAATATGACAATGATTCAACAAATAAAAGTTCTCAAGGATCTAGAACTATATAAAAAGAGAAAAATGGAAATTGTGGAATTGAAAAATACAATAACTGAAATGCAAAATTTTAGCAAAACTCAACACTAGAATACAGATAACAGAAGATTTAGTGGACTTAAGGATAGATCAATAGATATTATCCAATATGAAAAACAGAGATAATACGGATGACTCACTATGCTATGCATCTGAAATTATCCTCCAAACTAGTAAGACTAATAGACAATTTCAACAAAATCAGAGAATACAGCATCCTTTTATAAAATCAGTTGTATTTCTATATACCAGTAACAGTCATAAAATCAAGAAAACAATCCCACTTGCAATAGTCTCAGGAGAATAAAATACTTAGGAATAAATTTAACTGAACATTTCAAGTTCATGGATTGAGAGATTAGAAATGATCTGAAGGGCAGTTCCATCCAATTAGACCTAGAAATGCAACAAAAATTTAAAATCTTAGCAAGGTTCTCGTAGAAATTGACAAGCTGATCCTAAAATTCAGATGGAAATGCAGCAAACCAGAATAACCAATGCAACCTTGAAGAAGAAAAGCAAAGTTTGAAGACTTACACTTCTTTATTTAAAAACCTGCTTCGTAACTATCATAATCCATACAATATGGCACCATCACTATTGTAGACATGCAAAAGAGTTGAAAGTCTAGAACAATGGGTATTGGACAAAGAGGCTGAAGCAATAAAATGGTAAAAGTATAGGCTTTTTGACAAATAATGCCAGGACAATAACCACATACAAAAATGTAAACTTAGACCCTTATCTCACACAATACACAAAAGTTAATTCAACTTGAATAATATATCTAAATGTGAATGCTGAAACAATATAACATACAACAAAATATTCATAATCTTGATCTGACCAAAAATTGTTTAGATACAGCACCAAAATCATGGTGCATAAGATTTTTTAAAAATCATAAATTAGACTTCACAAAGATGAAATGTGTTTTTCCTTCAAAGAAACCATTAAGAAAATGAAAAGTGTAGTCAAAAACTGGTTTAAAAATTTTTTCAGATGATTTAACTGTTAGTAAAGGTTTTCAAATAATGTATCTAAGCATATGTTATATTTAGAATATGAAAAGAACCCTTACCACTCAATAATAATACAGACAACAGAATTCAAAAATGAATAAGTGATTTGAATAGGCATTTTACTAAGAATAAAAACTAATGGCTAATAAGCATATTAAGAAAGCTTGACATCACCAACTATTAGATAAAGCAAAATACAGCCAGAGTAATATACCATTTCAGGCTCTCTAGTCGTGTCTGACTTTGCAACCCCATGGACTGTAGCCTATCAGGCTCCTCTGTCCATGGGATTTTCCAGGCAAGTGTGCTGGAGTGGATTGCCATTTCCTTCTCCAGGAGATCTTCCCAACTCAGGAATCGAACCTGGATCTCCCGCATTGCAAGCAGACACTTTACCATCTGAGCCATAATGCCAAAGAATAAAAAATGACAGACAATATCAAGAATTGTCAAGGATGTGGAAAAATTGAATCCTTCATGTATTGTTGGTGGGAGGATAAAATGGTACAGTCACTTTTGAAAAGAGTTTGATAATTCCTTAACAATTTCACATAAGCTTACAGACAACTTCCTAATTCCGTACCTAGGTGACCACCCAAGATAAACTGAAACGTCAGTTCAGTTCAGTCACTCAGTCGTGTCTGACTCTTTGCGACCCCATGAATCACAGCACGCCAGGCCTCCCTGTCCATCGCCAACTCCCGGAGTTCACTCAGACTCACACCCATCGAGTCAGTGATGCCNCCCCCCTCCCCCCTCCCCACCCCACACCATCCCTCGGGATCATCCCCGCGCATCAGTCCCAGGCATCCTGCATCGAACCTAGACCGGCATTCATCTTCTTCTTATATTAATATTTCTGTTTTATTTAGATTTGCCATTAAAAATAATATTTTCTACTTTTGTGCTTAGCTTTTTATATGTAGTCTTTATAAGTAGTCTTCTGAATCCTTGATTCCATTGTCTCATTTTCTATACTTCTATAAGCCATACTTTCAGAATGCCTCTGCCATCATAGATTTTGAGTCCAGGATGTAAGTAATACTATTGAAATACATACATTTTGTACTCAAGAGGCTTACACTTGGAAATATATTGAAAAAAATATATATATATCTGTGCATGCATGTTCAGCTGCTCAGTCATGTTCAGCTCTTTGCGACCTTATGGACTGTAACCCACCAGACTTCTCTGTCCATGGGATTCTCCAGGCAAGAATACTAGAGAGGGTTGCCATTTCCTCCTCCAGGAAATCTTCCTGACCCAGGGATCAAACCTGCATCTCCTGCATTGCACGCAGATTCTTATCACTGAGCCACTTGGGAAAACTTAACATATATCTACTAATAGGAATTTTTTGTTTAGTCTGCCCAATATAAGGCAGCTGCTTTATTATATAATTATATATTAAAGTAAGAAAATAAGAACCCTTACCTAGTGTATATGTTTATTAATTATGTGCATTGAAAATGTAAATACATTCTGTATCAAGAGTCTTCATTTAGTAATATCTGAAAGTTTTGCAAACCAGCCAATCTTAAGGGAAATCAACCCTGAATACTATTTGAACAGTGAGGCCTGGCGTGCTGCAGTTCATGGGGTCGCAAAGAGTTGGACACAAATGAGCAACTGAACTGAACTGACTCTTTAGAAAGACGGATGATGAAGCTGAAGTTCCAGTATTTTGGTACCTGATGTGAACAGCTGACTCATTGGAAAAGTCCCTGATGCTGGGAAAGATTGAGAGCAGAAGGAGAAGAAGGGGTCAGAGGACGAGATGGATGGATGGCATCACTGATGCAATGGACACGAACTTGGGCAAACTCTGTGAGATGGTGAGGGACAGGAAGGCCTGGCATGCTGCAGTCCATGGGGTAGCAAAGAGTTGGACATGACTGGGTGACTGAACAACAACAAAAACGTTTTGCTGCTCTGCCAACTTGGATGACTTATGTGTGGTGTTTGGAAAATATTATATTTTACTATACTATTCGAATGGAAGCCTAGTTAGATATTTCTTTCTGTATGATTGGATATAAACATCTTAAGTTTAAGAAAACAATTTCTCTCTGTGTGACCCTTCAGATTCTGTAAATCTATTTGAGCTCAAAAATTTAAAATGTACTCATAGGTCCTACTGAATTAACAAGCCAGAATTTCAATTTTGACTACAATAGCTGTCTGTGCTTAAGCCCCTATATTCTTACTGAGATTTATACATTAGCCACCTCCAGTTTCTTTAGAATAAATACATCTAGTCATTATTTTTTTCTTGAAGAAATATCAGTTTCCCTGTAAAATATGACCTTTTACTCTCACTTTTCTGATTTCATACTAAAGAAATATATATCCTCTTCAAGAAGGGAAAGACAATCATGACATTAAAAATAAATAGGTGGTTTTATGTCAATGTATGACAAAACCAATACAATATTGTAAAGTAATTAGCCTCCAATTAAAATAAATAAATTTATATTAAAAATAAATAGATAGTTAAAAGATTGAGCAAGATTTCTAGCTTGTATTAAGTAGTTTACTTATATTACTGTTACTTTGTGCTCAACCTAGCCTGACATTTAAATAAGTTACTAGTACAGGTAGTTAGGCAATTCATGATTAGGTCTCAAGCACATTCAATTTATAGGGTAGCATTACAGAATGACAAGGAATTTCATTTTCTAAGTTTATTATGCAAGTGGCTTTCTGGGGATACTTTTCCTTATTGTTTACAGAAAATCAAGTTGAAAAGATTTTTTGCACTTCTTATTTTTCAATATTACTTTGCTATGTTAATAAAGTATAACAGATCCCTAATTGCCTAGCAACTAAGCCTAGTGGGATATAGCTCCTTTATTTTCTTCCTTCCTTCCTTTCATCTAGCCATCCTCGCTTCCTTTCTCTACTTAATTTTCCTTATACTAGTATTAAGAAGATTTGTATTCATATATACTGTTTTGTTTTCCTTGCTTTTGTTTCTAAATTATATGTAAGATTATAATATTTGATTCATGAAATTTCATGACTGTCCATATTTCTCACCCCCTGCTTAATGGATCAGAGCCTTGTCATGGCTAAAGGGCTTGCATTACTCAATGAAGCTATGAGCCATGCCATACAGGGCCACCCAAGGTGTATGGGTCATACTGAAGAGTTCTGACAAAATGTAGTCCACAGGTGAAGGAAATGACAACTCACTCTAGTATTCTTGCCTGGAGAACTCCATTGACAGTATGAAAAGGCAAAAAGATATGACACTGAAAGATGAGCCCCTTAAGTTGGAAGGTGCCCAGTATGCTACTGGGGAAGAGCAGAGAGCAATTACTAATAGCTTCAGTAAAAATATGCTTCTCTGTTAGCTCAGTCAGTAATGAATCTTCCTTCAGTGCAAGAGACTCAGGCTTGACCCTTGGGTTGGGAAGATCCCCTGGAGAAGGAAATGGCAAACCACTACAGTATTCTGCCTGGAAAATCCCATAGACAGAGGAGCCTGGTGGGCTACAGTCCATGGGGTTGCAAAAGAGTTGGATACGACTTAGCAACTAAACCACCACCAGTAACAATGAAGTGGCTGAGCCAAGGCAGGAACAACACTCATCTGTGGATGTGTCTAGTGGTGAAAATAAAATCCAATGATGTAAAGAATAATATTGCATAGGAACCTGGAATATTAGGTACATGAGTCAAGGTAAATTAGAGGTGGTCTATCAAAAGATGGCAAGAGTGAACATCAATATCTTAGGAATCAGCAAACTGAAATAGACAGGAACAGGTGAATTTAATTCAGATGACCATTGTATCTACTACTGTGGGCAAGAATCCCTTAGAAAAATGGAGTATCCCTCATAGTCAGCAAAACAGTCTGAAATGCAGTACTTGGGTGCACTCTCAAAAATGACAGAATGATCTTGGTTCGCTTCCAAGGCAAACCATTCAGCATCACAGTAATCCAACTTTATGCCTCAACATCTAATGCCAAAGAAGCTGAAGCTGACTGGTTCTATGAAGACCTACAAGACCTTCTAGAACTAACACTGAAAAAAGATATGCTCTTCATCATAGGGGATTGGAATGCAAAAGTAGGAAGTCAAAAGATACCTGGAGTAACAGGCAAGTTTGACCCTGGAGTACAAAATGAAGCAGGGCAAAGGCTAACAGAGTTTTGTCAAGGGGACACACTAGTCATAGCAAACGCTGTATTTCAGTAAGTCAAGAGAGACTTTACACATGGACCTCACCAGATGGTCAATACCAAAATCAGATTGATTATATTTTTTGTGGCCAAAGATGATGGAGAAACTCTATACAGTCAGAAAAACCAAGACCTGGAACTGATTGAGCTCAGATCGTGAGAAACCTGTATCCGGTCAAGAAGCAACAGTTAGAACTGGACACGGAACTGATTGGTTCAAAAACTGGGAAATGGGTATGTCAAAGCTGTACATTGTCACCCTATTTATTTAACTTCTGTGCAGAGTACATCACGTGAAATGCCAGTCTGGATGAATCAAAAGCTGGAATCAAGATTGCCAAGAGAAATATCAATAACCTCAGATATGCAGATGATACCACTCTAATGGAAGAAAGGAAAGAGGAACTAAAGTCTCTTGGTGAGGGTGAAAGAGGAGAGTGGAAAGTCTGGTTTGAAACTCAACTTTCAAAACGCTAAGATCATGGCATCTGGTCCCATCACTTCATGGCAAATAAATGGAGAAAAAAATGGAAGCAGTGAGAGACTTTATTTTCTTGGGCTGCAGAATCATTGCAGACAGTGACTGCAGCTATGAAATTAATAGACACTTGCTTCTTGGAAGGAAACATGACAAAACTAGACAGCATATTAAAAAGCAAAGACATCACTTTGCTGACAGAGTTCCATATAGTCGAAGCTATTTTTCCAATAGACATGTATGGATGTGAGAGTTGAACCATAAAGAAGGCTGAGCACTGAACAACTGATGTTTTCAATTTGTGGTGCTAGAGAAGACTCTTGAGAGTCCCTTAGGCAGCAAGGAGATCAAATCAGTCAATCTTAAAGGAAATCAAGCCTGAATATTCATTGGAAGGACTGATGCTGAAGCTGAAAAACTTTGGCCACCTGATGTGAAGAGCTGACTCATTGGAAAAGACCCTGGGAAATATTGAGGGCAAGAGGAGAAAAAGGAGACTGAAGATTAGATGTTTAGATATCATCACTGACTCAATGGACACAAATTTGAGCAAACTCCAGGCGATAATGGAGGACAGAGGAGACTGTCTTGCTGTAGTCCATGGAGTCACAAAGAGTAGGACATGAATTAGCAACTGAACAAGACAATATTTCTCACCATCAACAGATTAAACATTTTTAGAATAAAACACAAGTAAATTGATATTCAACTAGTCAAGCTCCTTTTGCTAACACATCATTATCTTTCAGTTACAGATTAAATATTTGTTTCCTCCCAAAATAAACATGTTGAAATCCTACACACAGGTGTGATGGTATTAGGTGGTAGAGCCCTTGGGGTGTGATTATTATAAGGTTGAAACTCTCATGAGTGGGATGAGTGTTCTTATGAAAGAGACTCCAGAGAGCTCCCTCACTCTTGCCCTGTCAGGAATTGTCTATGAACCAGGGAGCAGGTGCTCTCCAACCATGGAATCTGCTTCCTCCTTGATCTTGGATATCCCAGCCTCCAGAACTATAAGAAATAAATGTTTGTTGCTCAGTCACCCAATCTATAGTATTGAATAGTTTCTTATGCAGCCCAAATAGACTAAAACTATATATAGTAATTGTACATATATTCTTTATTTCTACCTTATAATAGTAAAACTACTTAGTAGTCTTTTACTATGCAGATGTAAATAGCTCTTTCCTTCATATGAAGGTGATGGACAGGGAGGCCTGGCGTGCTGCAATTCATGGGGTTGCAAAGAGTCGGACATGATTGAGAGACTGAACTGAACTGAAGGGAGTAATTTTCAGAGATTATGTGACATATCAGTCCACAGAGATAGAACACAGGCTATCTGTTTTTAAATCCAATGTCTTTCCCCAAACAATAGTATTTTCTTTTACAGTCAATAGCATATCAACAAGTATGAGAGAGTTGGGTGAAAAAAATATTTAAGTGTTTCTTTCTTATAAAGACTCTTTGTATGAATGGGCTTTGTAAATCTGCACCAGGGAGAATATATTATACAGTACTTATTATCTCTGACCAACTTAAGAAACTTTTTCCTGTGGTACATCTGTTAACTTGTCCAGAAAATGTTTTTTCTATAGTTCAGTAAACACTGCACAAGGCCAATACTCTCTGCTGCTGCTGCTGCTGCTTAGTCGCTTCAGTTGTGTCCGACTCGGTATGACCCCATAGATGGAAGCTCACCAGGCTCCTCCGTCCCTGCGATTCTCCAGGCAATAACACTGGAGTTGGTTGCCATTTCCTTCTCCAGTGCATGAAAGTGAAAAGTGAAAGTGAAGTCGCTCAGTCGTGTCCGACTCCTGGCGACCCCATGGACTGCAGCCTACCAGGCTCCTCTGTCCATGGGATTTTCCAGGCAAGAATATTGGAGTGGGGTGCCATTGCCTTCTCCAATACTCTCTATGAGGCATTATCTTACAGATGTGTGGTACTTTGCAAAGAATATTCATACTTTCTTTGAATTCATAGTTCTATGAATGAATATACATAATTTCTATCTTTAAAAATGGTTATCCTCAGAATAACCCTATGATAAATTCTGTACTCATTACNGAGTGGGGTGCCATTGCCTTCTCCAATACTCTCTATGAGGCATTATCTTACAGATGTGTGGTACTTTGCAAAGAATATTCATACTTTCTTTGAATTCATAGTTCTATGAATGAATATACATAATTTCTATCTTTAAAAATGGTTATCCTCAGAATAACCCTATGATAAATTCTGTACTCATTACAAACTTCTGATGAAGTAGGAGATGGCTTACAGTTGGGACATGGTAAAAACAATGAATTTTTTTCAAACATCAGCTGGACATTTTTAAATTGAAGTATAGTTGATTTAAAGTGTTACTTTGAATAAAGAAGCAGACATAGAGAATAGACTTCGGGTACAGCAGGAAAAAGAGAAGGTGGGACAAATTTTTAGAGTAGCATTGACACATATACAGTAATAGCTAATGGGACGTTGCTGTATCACACAGGGAGCTCAGTGCAGTACTCTGTGACAACCTAGAGGTGTGGGATGGGTTAGAGGTGGGGGGAGGTTCAAGAGGGAGGGGACATATGTATACTTATGGCTGACTCAAACTATTGTATGGCAGAATCTAACACAAAATTATTTATCAATTATCCTCCACTTAAAAATAAATTTAAAAATATTATTTTGAGGTATATAGCATAATGATTCAGTATTTTATAGATATTACTCCATTTAATGTTACTACAAAGTAATGTTTGTCCCTGTCCCAATCTTGTACCTCTCCCACTAGTAACCACTTGTTTGTTTCCTATACCTGTGAGTCTGTTTTCTGTTTTGTTGTATATATTTGTTTAATTTTTAGATTCTATCTATACAGTATTTGTCTTTCTCTATCTGACTTACTTCACTTAGTATGATAATCTCTAGGTCCATCTACATTGCTGTGAATGGCAGGATTTCATTCTTTTTTTATATATCCCATTATATATATATATATATATATATATATATCACATCTTCTATATGTATTTTTATGTTGATGTAAATGGGTTGCTTCCATATCTTGGCTATTGTAAATAGTGTGCTAAGAACATCGATGTGCATGTATCTTTTTGAATTAGGTGCTTGCATTTTTTGGATGTGTACAAGGGAATGGAACTGGTGGATCATATGGTAGTTCTATTTTTAGTTTTTGGGAAACCTCCATACTGTTTTCCACGTTGCCTGCATCAATTTATATTCCCACCAACAGTGTACAAGTGTTTCCTTTTGTCCACATCCTTGCCAATATTTGTTATTTATAGACTTTTGATGATAGCCATTCTGATAGTTCTGAGATATCTCACTGTGGTTTTGACTTACATTTCTTTAATAATTAGCTATGTTAAGCATCTTTTCATGTGCCTGTTAGCCATCTGTGTGTTTTTGGGAAAATGTCTATTCAGCTCTTCTGCTCATTTTTAATCAAATTGTTTGGATTTTTTTATATTGAGTTGTATGGGCTGTTAATATATTTTGAAAATTAACCCTTGTCAGGAGTATTATTTATGAATATTTTATCTCATTCAGTATGTTGTCTTTTCATTTTGTAGGTAGTTTCCTTTGCTGTGCAAAAGCTTTTAAGTTTACTAGGTCTCATTTGTCTATTTTTGCTTTTGTTTCTTTTGCCTTAGGTGACAGATAAAAAATTATGGCTATGGTTTATGTCAGTCTTCTGCCTATGTTTTCTTCTAGAAGTTTTATGGTTTCAAGTCTTACATTTAGGTCTTTAATCCATTATGAGTTTATTTTTGTATATGGTATGAAAAAATGTTCTAATCTCATCTTTTACATGTAGGTGTGCAATATTTATAGCACTGCAAATTGAGGAGACTGCCTTTTCTCCATTGTATATTCTTGTCTCCTTTGTAATAAATTAATTGACCACAGGCATGTGGTCATATTTTTAGGCTATTATTTTCCATTGATCTGTGTGTCTGTTTTATGCCATTATTATGCTATTTTGATTGCTATAGTTTCATAGTATAGTCTAAAGTCAGATAGAATGATCACTCCAGCTTTGTTCTTCTCAGGATTGCTTTGACAATTCAGGGTCTTTGTGTTTCCCTATGAATTTCAGGGTTATTTCTTCTAGTTCTGTAATAAATGTCATGGGTATTTTGATATGGATTACATTAAACCTGTAGATTGCTTTGGGTAGTACGGGCACTTTAATAATATTAATTCTTTCAGTCCAAAACATTGGATAGCTTTCCATATATTTGTATCATCTTCAATTTCCTTCATCAGTGTTTTAGTTTTCAGAATACAAGTCTTTCACTTCCTTGCCTAGGTTTTTCCCAGGTATTTTATTCATGTTGATATGACTTTAAATAAAAGTTTTTGCTCTCTCTTTCTGATAGCTTTTATTATTAGTGTATAGAAAAGCAACAGATTTCTATACACTAAGCTTGTATCCTTCTGCCTTGTTGAATTCATTTACTAGTTCTAATAGATTTGTGTGTGTGTGCGTGTGTGTGGAGACTTTAAGGTTTTCTTTATATACCATCATGTCATCTGCAAATAGTGATGGTTTTACTTCTTCCTTTCCAACTTAATTATCTTTTCTTTCTTTTTCTTGTCTGTTTGCTCTGGGCAAGACTTCCAGTACTATGTTAAATAGAAGTGAGATTGGGCATCCTTGTCATGTTCCTTGTTATAGGAAAGGCTTTCAGATTTTCACCATTGAGCATGATGCTAGCAGTGGATTTTTCATAAATGGCCTTTATGATGTTAAGATATGTTTTGTCAGTACCCATTTTGATGAGCATTTTTTATCAAGAATAGATGTTGAATTTTGTCAAATGTTTCTTTTTGCATCTTTAGGAGGATTATGTGATTTTTATTCTTCAGTTTGTTAATGTGATATATCAGATTGATTGATTTGTGAATATTGAGCGATCCTTGCATGCTAACTTCCACTTGATCATGAGGTATGATCCTTTTTATATACTAATGAATTTGGTTTCCTAATACTTGTTGAGGACTTTTGCATTTATATTCATCAAAGATATTGGCCTGTAATTTCCTTTTTTTGTAGTGTCTTTGTCTGTTTGGTAAAGGGTAATGGTGGCCCTATAGAATGAATTTGAGAGTGCTCTGTTTTCTCCAATTTTTGGAATAGTTTAAGAAGGACAGGTATAAATTCTTCTTTATATGTTTGGTAGAATTTTCTTGTGAAGCTTTTTGGAGCTGGATATTTCTTTGATGATTGTTTAAATAGTAATCATCCATAAACTGCAGTATTTCAATAGAATGCAAGAAACAAAGAACAATACACATTCCCTTGAGCATTCCTCAGTCCTTATTATAATTTTTATTAGTTAGGTGTTTTAATAAAAATGAAAATCACATTATATATTTGTAGTACATAAAACCCTACAACAATTTTTTCATGAACATTTGAGGTTCAGATAATTCTATTAGGTTCTATGGTCTCATTTTGTTTTCAAATATCTTGTGAGAAATGTCCTATTATTTCACAAGTTACATTTTGATTTTTTCATCATTATTGAGGTATAGTTGATATGAAACACAAGCTGGATCAAGATTGCCAGGAGAAATATCGATAACCTCACATATGCAGATGACACCACGCTTATGGCAGAAAGCGAAGAAAAACTAAAGAGTCTCTTGATGAAAGTGAAAGAGGTGGGTGAAAAGTTGGGTTAAAACTCAATATTCAGAAAACTAAGATTGTGGTATCTGGTCCCATCACTTCATGGCAAATAGATAGGGAAACAATGAAAACAGGGACAGACTTTATTTTGGGGGACTCCACAAAATTATTTTTAAATTCATTTCTGCTATTATGTGCATGAATATTTCATTCATTTTTATTGCTTAGTACTATTCTATTATATATACATATCAGAATTTTTTTCAATCCATTCAATTTTCATGGACACTTGCATTGTATCCAGTTATGGGCTCTGCTTAGTCGCTCAGTTGTGTCTGACTCTTTGTGACCCCATGGACTACTGCCTGCCAGGATCCTCTGTCCATGGAATTCTCCAGGCAAGAATACTGGAGAATACTGCCATGCCCTCCTCCAGGGGATCTTCCCAACCCAGGGATCAAACACAGGTCTCCCATATTGCAGGCAGATTCTTTACCGTATAAGCCAAAATTTTGGATGCTAGGCTTCTGCATTATGCAAACAGAAATTCCAGGTGTCCAAGCTGTGTTTAGAAAAGGAAGAGAAATTAGAGATAAAATTGCCAACATTTGTTGTATTATAGAGAAAGCAAGCAGAGTTCAGAAAACAACATCTATGTCTGTTTTATCAACTACACTAAAGCCTTTGACTGTGTAGGTCATGACAAACTGTGGAAAGCTCTTAGAGAGATAGGAATACCAGATCATCTTCCCTGTCTCCTGAGAAACCTTATGCAGGTCAAGAAGCAACAGTTAGAACCCTGTATGAGACAACTGACTGGTTCAGGATTGAGAAAGGAGTATGACAGGGCTGTCTGCCATCACCCTGTTTAACCTATACACTGAGCACATCATGAGAAATGCCAGGCTGGATGAGTTACAAACTGGAATCAAGATATGTGGGAGAAACATCAGCCACCTCAGATGATACCACGCTAATGGCCAACATCAAAGAGGAACTAAAGAGCCTCTTGATGAGGGTGAAGGAGGAAAATGAAAGAGCCAGCTTAAGACTAAATATTAAAAAAAAAAAAAAAAAAAAACTAAGGTCATGGCATCCGGCCCCGTTGCTGCTGTTACTGCTGCTAAGTCGCTTCAGTCGTGTCTGACTCTGTGCGACCCCATAGATGGCAGCCCACCAGGCTCCCCTGTCCCCAGGATTCTCCAGGCAAGAACACTGGAGTGGGTTGCCATTTCCTTCTCCAGTGCATGAAAGTGAAAAGTGAAAGGGAAGTCACTCAGTCGCGTCCAACTATTAGCAACCCCATGGACTACAGCCTACCAGGCTCCTCCATCCATGGGATTTTCCAGGCAAGAGTACTGGAGTGGGTTGCCATTGCCTTCTCCGATCCGGCCCCATTACTGCATGTCAAATAGAAGGGGAAAAGGTGGAAGTAGTGACAGATTTCCCTTCTTGGGCTCCAAAATCACTGAGGACAGAGACTGTGGCCAATAAATCAGGGGACAATTGCTCCTTGGCAGGAAAGCGATGAGAAACCTAAACAGTGTGTTGAAAAGTAGATACATTACTCTGCCAACAAAGGTCTGTATAGTCAAGGCTCTGATCTTCCCAGTTCTCACATACAGTTGTGAGAGCTCGACTGTAAAGAAGGCAGAATGTCAAAGAATTGATGCCTTCAAACTGTGGTGCTAGAGAAGACTCCTGAAAGTCCCGTGGACAAGGAGATCAAATCAATCTCAAGGGAGATCAACCCTGAATAGTCACTGGAAAGACTGATGCTGAAGCTGAAGCCCCAGTAATTTGGTCATCCAATGTGAACAGCTGACTCATTGGAAAAGTCTCTGATGATGGAAAAGATTGAGAGCAGAAGGAGAAGAGGGCATCAGAGGATGAGATGCCTGGACAGCATCAGCAATGTAATGAACATGAATTTGAGCAAACTCCAGGAGATGGTGAGGGACAAGGAGGCCTAGCATGCTGCAGTCCATGGGGTCACAAAGAGTTGGTCACTACTGGGCAACTGAACAACATGGCCTATTATAAATAAAGCTGCTGTAATCATTTATCCATAAGTCTTGGTGTAAATATATGATGTAATTTCTCTGGGATAGTTACCTTGATGTGGAAGAGCTGATTTATATGGTAAGGGTATGCTTAACATTATAAGAAATTATGAAGCTATTTTCCAAAGAGGTTGCACTAATTTACACTCCCACTAGGAGTGTTTCGGTTCCTCTGTATATTCCTCAGCATTGGAAATAGTCAATATTTTTAATTTTAGCCTTAATGCACTGACTAGAACTTTAAGTTCACTGTAAATTGAAGTAGTGAGGATGGACTTTTTTCCTTTTTATCTGATCTTAAAAGAAAAGCATTCAGTCTTTCACTATTAAGTATGATGTAAGCTGTAAGGTTTTTGTCAAAATACATAAGGTTGAGGAAGTTCTGTTCTATTCCTGTTTTACTAAAATTTTTTATCATGAATGGTTGATGTTTTTGTCAAATACTTTTTCTTCCTCGACTGAGGTGACCATATCTTTTTTTTTTTTTTGTCTTTAAATATCTTAATTTGCATTGGTTTTCAAATGTTAAAATAACTTTACATTCCTAGGATAAAACTCTCTTAGGAAGGCTTCCCTGGTGGCTCTGGAAGCAAAGAATCCACCTATACTGCAGGAGACCTGGGTTTGATCCTTGGGTTGGGACTATCCACTGGAGGAGTGCATGGCAACTCTTTCTAGTATTCTTGCCTGGAGAATCCCCATGGCCAGAGGAGCCTGGTGGTCTGCAGTATATGGGGATGCAAACAGTCACACATTACTGAGTTACTAAGCACACAGCACAGCAGAGAGGGTTATATTCTCTTTTAAATGTATTTCTGGATATAATTTGCTAAAATTTTGTTAATGAAATTGGTGTTTATTAGAAATGTTGTTCAGTGGTTTTATTTTATTATAATGTATACTTTTGGTATCAAGGTAATATTGATTTCATGAGCTTTGGAAATGTTTCTTCTTCACTTGTCTAGAAGAGTATATATAAAATTAGCATCATTTCTTCCTTAAATGTTTGGCAGAGTTACCAACAGTGCTATTTTGTCCAGGAGGTTTTCAGTTATTTAGAAAGTGAATAACATATTTCTAAATAATCCATGGGACTAAGAATAAATAACAAAATATAGAAATCACTTTATCTGAATGACAATGAAAATAGAACTTATCTAGTTTTGTAGGCTGCAACTTTAAGGAAATACATAGCACTAACTATTTATATTAGAAAGAAAGAAAGATTTCAAATCAACAACCTCAGATTCTACCTTAAAAATTAGAAAAGAATAAAATAATTAAATAGTACAAAATATTGCATTATGTCCTTCATGCAGATTCCCCAAATGCTAATTCTTTACCACATTTGTTTAGTCACTGGTTTTTTCCTCTCCCCTTCTCTCTTCAATATTTTGGAGTAAACTGAATATATTATATCCCCTTACCTTTAAATATTTCTGTGGTAATTGCCTCCACTTCTGAAAGAGAGAGAGAGAGAGACAGAGACAGACACAAAGACAGAGAGAGGGAGAGAGAATTCTGTAACCAGAGTACAATCATAAAAATCTGGAAATTAACACTCACCTTGTTTGGTCATGGATTTCCCTGGTGGCTCAGATAGTAAAGAATCTGCCTGCAATGCGGAAGACCCAGGTTCAACCCCTAGGTAGGGAAGATTCCTGGAGAAAGAAATGGCTACCCACTTCAGTATCCTTGCCTGGAGAATTCCATGGACAGAGGAGCCTGGTGGGCGACAGTGCATGAGATTGTAAAGAGCTGGACAAGACTGAGCAACTAGCACTTTCATTTTCACTTTGGTCATTGCCATTGTCCTCCTGATATCCAAAAACCACTCAAAGATTGCCATTTAGTTGTCTATGTCTTTAGTTTACTGTAACATGGAAAAGGGGACGACAGATGATGAGATAGTTGGATGCCATCACCGACTTAATGGACATGAGTTTGAGCAAGCTCCATGAGTTGGTGATGGACAGGGAAGCCTGGCGTGCTGCAGTCCATGGGTTGCAAAGAGTCGGACATAACTGAGTGACTGAACTGAACTGAATATGTAAAATACTATTTTTGATTATTTTGTCACTTTTTTTTTGTCAAGGCAGAAACTGAAAACTTCAGTTCAGTTCAGTCGCTCTATCATATCTGACTCTTTGTGACCCATGGACTGCAGCACGCCAGGCCTCCCTGTATATCGCCAACTCCCAGAGCCTACCGAAAGCTTAGCAGAATATTTAAGTACTTTGCCAAGGTCACAGTTGATAATTGCTATGGCCAGGGTTGAATTATCTTTTGACTCCTTCCTAGTACTATTTTTCCACTGAGATATATTGGGGTGTGTGTGTGTGTGATTTTGTTCCATAGGTTTCTCAACTTTGTGCCCAATGGCAGCCACCTTATCTTACCAACCCCATCACCTAAGGCAGTGCAGTAAAAACAGTACTCATTTACTTTTTGTCCACATTTGACTACAGATTAACAAAGTGACCTACATGATTGCAATATGACCAAATTTTCATTAGAATTATTTTCATGTGGGTGATGAGAATTAGCTTCCTTTTCTTTGATATAATATTAAAATTAATACATTCTTAACAGAAAAGATCCTTGGTAAAATAGCTTTATATGTGTATCAAAACACAATTTGCTAACAAAGGGACTATTACGGGTGTGTGTCCAATGTCTTGTTACTTGACTTAAAATAATTATACTTTACTGAAGAAAAATTGTTTGCTTTAAGAAACTTACCTAAGTGAGAAATTGTCCTTGTGAGTGTTAATAGGTGTGGTTTCATTGACATTTCAGATGTTATTTTTTCAAATGAACTTGACTTTTCTATTACTGAAATGAAGAATTATTTTTCCCCCAGTTGAGCAATGCATTGGGAAAAAGTGTTTGAAATTAAGCAGTCATAAGCAATTTATTATTGAGAAAGAAAAAGGTCTTTAAAGTACTTCAGTTCATTCTCCACACAAATACATAACCCATGCAAATTCAAACTTTCTTGCAATTCAAGTTAAGTTCTACAATGGAGGAATAAGCCTCTTAACAAGATTGAATTTACTGCTGTGCATGTTACAAGCTGAACAAACACAGATTGGGGAAGGCTCTGTTCACTCATGTGCCTCCTTTAAAAAACAAATACCGGTTTAATATAAATGGAAATGAGGGCAACATTAGTGTGAACACAAATCTTGATCCATTGTAACCTAATAATGAAAGCCATACTTTTTTGAGGTTGGATAAATGGATAACATCATACATTTTAGAATCTGAATGATCACCATTTAACTAAGGTTTTCTTCTTTTTGAATTTTACTTTGCATGCTGGGATAATGATAAACTCTAGCACTGAAAGTCTTGAATGCTGATATGCACAACTATAATAAGATGATTAGAAATAATGATGAAAAAATCATATGCAGATTACAAAACAAAACTTGCAGACCAGATTTGTAAACTTCTGTATTTATAATTTATATTATAAAAACACCACACTTAGTGGTTTTATTCAAACCTTTGTAGATGTACTCACACTTGCTTCAAATGTGTGATCATAACAGCATTATTATATAACTTTTGTGAATAGGCAGAACTGTAATGTTTCCCTTAATTTGGGGGATGAATATTTCTGAAGAGTACAGGAAGAAAGCTTATTTCTGGCTCCAAAGAAATGATTTTATATTATTGTATCTTAACAGCTTTTAAAAATTATAAAGCAAAATTAATTAACTGTTCTGATTTGTAAACAGTAAAACTTTCATTTCTAAAAAATATTTTCTTATCTTTCATAACTCATAAATAACATCATTAAGATGTTATTCAAAAAAAGAATTATTGGAGTACAGTTGCTTTACTAGAGCCAGACATCCTGGAATGTGAAGTTTAGTGGGCCTGAGGAAGCATCACTATGAACAAAGCTAGTGGAGGTGATGGAATTCCAGCTGAGCGACTTCAGATCCTAAAAGATGATGCTATTAAAGTGCTGCACTCAACTNCATCATTAAGATGTTATTCAAAAAAAGAATTATTGGAGTACAGTTGCTTTACTAGAGCCAGACATCCTGGAATGTGAAGTTTAGTGGGCCTGAGGAAGCATCACTATGAACAAAGCTAGTGGAGGTGATGGAATTCCAGCTGAGCGACTTCAGATCCTAAAAGATGATGCTATTAAAGTGCTGCACTCAACTTGCCAGCAAATTTGAAAAACTCAGCAGTGGCCACAGGACTGGAAAAGATCAGTTTTCATTCCAATCCCAAAAACAGGCAATGCCAAAGAATATTCAAACTATTGCACAGTTGCACTCATCTCACACGCTAGCAAAGTAATGTTCAAAATTCATCAAGCTAGTCTTCAACAGTACATGAACCAAGAACTTCCAGATGTTCAAGCTGAATTTAGAAAAGGCACCAGAGATCAAATTGCCAACATCCACTGGATCATCAAAAAAGCAAGAGAGTTCTAAAAAAAACATCTACTGCTGCTTCATTGACTGTGCTAAAGCCTTTGACTGTGTGGATTACAGCAAACTGTGGAAAAATCTTAAAAAAGATGGGAATACCAGATGAAGAACACCAGCTAAGAGTGGACAGGAGTACCTGACCAGTGGAAAAGGTTATATATAGAACCACACAAAACTCGATAGGATGAAGGAACTAGGGGGAAAAACAGGAGTGTTAGTAGTACTGGACCTGCCCTCAACGAATGGGGGAAATGAAGCAGAGGTCCAATCCCCACATTGGGGCAACTGTCTGAGTCAGAGGAGAAACATTTAAGCCTGAGAGTGAAACAGCTGATCTGTGGCAGCCTAAATGGAATGAGAATCAAATGGTATGTATGCCGCAGCCATACATATGCCATGCAGGAATGCAGGTCTCCTGGAAGGGGCAGCGGCTGGGAACTGGAGTTTAGGGATTGTGGAGCAATCCCAGTGCAAAGGCTGCTGTTGACTGTGGAGAGTCGGATCAAGGGGATGAGAGNTGGAAGTCTAAATGGTATGAGGATCAGACAGTCCTTGCCACAGCCATACGTACCCCGGACAGGGACGCTGGTCCCCTGGAAAGCATAGTGGCTGGGAATTGGAGTTTAGGGATTGTGGAACAATCACAGACAGAGGGCTGACTGCAGAGAGACAGATTGAGGGGATGTGAGGGAGGAGATTGTGGTGGGAAATGCCTGTGGAGGAAAGCTGAGCAGCCATGGAAGCAAGGCAATACTGCTGAGTCGCATGTAGTGGATGGAGCCATCATCATAGCCTCTCTCTCCCCACACACCAGCATTGACAGCTGAACAATAGAGAGGCTGGCCCATCAAACACCTGACACACTGAACTGCAGAGTAGGACCCCACCCAGGGTGCTCCTTTAAGTAACTGATGCACCAAACTACAGAGTAGGACACCACCCAGGTTGCCCTTTTAAGTGCCTGATGCACCTATCTACAAAGTAGGACTCCAGCCAGGGTGCCCCATCTATAGGCCTGACATGCCCAACAGAGAAGGACCCCAGGCAAGGGAGCCCTCTAAGTCCCTGAAAGGGCAGAGCTATGGAGAAAGACTGGCCAAAGAGGCCTTCTGATTGCCAGCTACAAGAGGCTGGAAAAAAGACTGATAGGGCCATAACTTCTGTGGTGGAGGCAGTCTGTGTCCCTGCACACCTGGGACTGCCAGGGTCCTGCAAGCCAAGAAGCTGTACCATCTTCACACTCAACTCTTACTGGGACAGAGCTGCTACAGGCAAAAAAAAAGTCTTGCATCTATGTGTGCATGGTCGCTTTGGTCGTGTCCAACACTTTGTGACCCTGTAAACTGTGGCCTGACATGCTTCTCTGTCAGGGGTTTTCTGCAGGCAAGAATACTGGAGCGTATTGGCCAATACTGGTTGCCATACCCTTCTAGAGCACTATATTTCCTGCTGCCCTAGCCACCAACTCCCCTGAGTACCTGGTGCTGCCACAACCCCTGCAACCTATGCAGCTGCACCACCTCCACACCTGACCCTCACAGGGGCAAACCCATGCCCTCCAAGGCAGCCTCAGGAGCAAACCCCCAGTGGATGACCCACATGCAGAGGTGGAAATAAAACCACAATTGAAACCCAGAGGCAGTGTGGCTAAGGAAGACCCAAAACCTCCCCACCAGTTGTACAAGCTGCAGATTAAATCCACACAATCAACTAGGCAAACTCTGTCTATGGGATATATAAAAGGACATTGAGAGCTCCCACAAAAGAAAACACACTAGTTTTGATAGCTGTGGACATTGGAGGCAAGAGCACACAGAAGTAGGAACAGATTAGAATCTGAACTGCCCCCACAGCAGGTTCAGAGATCAGTACAGTGTTAGAGGGCATCCTAGGGAGGTGAGGTGGACTGTGACTCCCAGTAAGGGAAAGGACTCTGACAGCAGTGACTCAAGAAAAACATTTATTATCCTTATGTTTTGACTTGTTCTGTAGATTTTTTGGATTTTTTTTTGTCTTTTTTTTTACCCCCCTCAGTTGTAGTTGTCGATTTTATTGGCACTATGAAATCCTATGAAATCTAATTAAGCTTTTGAGCTTCTTTTTTTTCCTCAGTCATATTTTTATTATTATAAACCTGTACCTCTCCATTGGACTTTTGCTGTTCTGTCGAGTTTTCCTATCTTGCTTTTTCTTTTCTCTGCTTTTAATTTTAATTTTTTTAACCTATCATTATTTTTCTACATTTATTCTGGTTTTTTTTTTTTTTTTGCCTTTCCTACTGTTCTTTTCCTCTTTCAGTTAATCTTTAATGTATATATATCGTCTTTTTCTTTTTCTTTTTAACTTTGCATAT
>SJYA01003353.1:722723-750499 GCA_006410615.1 Neotragus moschatus | reverse complement strand
CTTTTCCTATTGTTCTTTTCCCCTTGCAGTTAATCTTTAATGTATATGAATCGTCTTTATCTATATCTGTTTAACTTTGCATATCTATTATTTCTTTCTTTACTTTCACCTCAACATATTAGTTAGTTTTGTTTTCATTGCTATATTCCCCACTTGGCACCTTGCTTTAGTTTTGTTTTCCAGTTTGTGCTTTAGTTACTTTTGCTCTTAACTGGTAAATATAACTTTTGATTTTCTTTGTTCACTGGGTCAATCTACTGTACTTTTGTTGAACTGTTTTGACTTTGCTCATGGGTATATATGTATATGTGTATATTCTATTACTTTAATTAATACTTGCCTGATTTTGTAATGGCTTCCTGTCTGAGGTTCATCTTTGGTTTCTCATTTTGGGATATTTGTTTTAATATCAATTAATGCCATAACAAACCACTTGTGGAGTCTTTGTTTCTGACCAGAGATCAAGCCCTGAGCCTTTGGAGTGGGAGCATTAACTCAAAGACCCTAGACTACCAGAGAACTAACTCTAGGGAGTATCAAATAGTGAGAAATCACACAAAGGAAACCACCTGAATACAAGACCTGGCATCACTCAACCACCAGTAACATCCTGTGTAGGACGCTTCACCTAAACAAAAAACAAAACAAAAATGTCAACCCAATCATCAGCATACAGGACTACCACCTCACCCAGCCTTGTCCATCAGAGGAAAAACAAACATACAAACACTTAGCACAAATCTTACCCTATATGAAGCTTACACAAACCACTGGACTAACCTTAGGAGGGCAGAAACCAAAAGGAAGAAAGAATTCAAACTTGAAGCCTGGGAAAAGGAAACCTCAAATACAATAAGTTTAAAAAAAAAAAAGGCAGAGAAATACTACACAAATGAAGGAACAAACTCTAAACACAGAAGTCAAAATAAATGAAGAGGATATAGGCAAACTACCTGAAAAAGAATTCAGAATAATGATAGCAAAGATGATCAAATACCTTGAAAACAAAACAGAAAAAATGCAAAATTAACAAAGACCTTGAAGAATTAAAGACTAAACATATAGAGACCAGCAACACAACTACTGAAATTAAAAATACTCTAGAAGGAATCAATAAAGTAAAAAGAATGAAAATAAATGAGGGTCGTCTCAGAGACCTCTGATACAATATCAAATGTACCAACATTCGAATTATAGAGGTCCAAGAAGAAGAGGGAAAAAAAGGGTATGAGAAAAGTTTTGAAGAGATTATGGTTGAAAATTTCCCCAGCATGGAAAAGGAAATAGCCAATCAAGTCTAAGAAACACAAAGAGTCCCATACAGGATAAACCCAAGGAGAACCATGCCAAGATACATACTAATCAAACTAACAAAGACTAAACACAAAGAAAGAATATTAAAAGCAGCAAGGGAAAAGCGACAAGTAACATACAAGGGAAACACCATATGCTTAACAGCTGATCTTTCAGCAGAAACTCTGCAGGCCAGAAGGGAATGGCATGATATATTTAAAGTATTGAAAAGGAAAAATCTACAACCAAGATTACTGTACCAGGAAAGAATCTCATTCAAAATTGATGGAGAAATAAAAAGCTTTTCAGATAAACAAAAGTTAACAGAATTCAGAACTAGCAAACCACTTTTACAACAAACGTTAAAGGAACTTATATAGTCAAGAAATTAAAAAAATAAAATAAAATCTACAAAATCAACCACAAACAATTAAGAAAATGGCAATAGGAACATATATATCAATAATCACTTTAAATGTAAATGAATTAAATGCTCCAACCAAAAGACATAGACTGGCAGAATGGATACAAGAACAAGACCCATATATATGCTGTCTACAAGAAATCTGCTTCACACCTAAAGACACATATAGACTGAAAGTGAGAGGATGGAAAAATATATTCCATACAAATGGGAAGCAACAGAAAGCTGGAATAGCAATCCTTATATGAGAAAAAAAGACCTGAAAATAAAGAAGATTACAAGAGATAAGGAAGGACACTACATGATGATCAAGGGATCAGTTCAAGAGGAAAGATGTAATAATTGTAAATATCTATGCACCCAACATAGGACCACCTCAATACATAAGATAAACACTAACAGATATAAAAGGAGAAATTGTCAGTAACACAATAAGAGTAGGATACTTTAACACCCCACTCATATCAACAGATAGATCATTAAAATAGAAAATTAATCAGGAAATAAGTCTTAAATGATGCATTAGATGAGATGTATCTCATTGATATCTTCCAGACATTCCTTCCAAATGCAGAATACACCTTCTTCTCAAGGGCACATGGAACATTCTCCAGGATATAACACATCTTGGGACACAAGTCAAACCTCTATAAATTTAAGAAAATTGTATTTGTACTAAGCATCTTTTCCAACCACAATGCTATGAGACTACATATCAATCACAAGAAAAAAACTGTAAGAAACACAAACACATGGAAGGTTTCTAAATAACCAACAGGTTACTAAAGAAATCAAAATGGAAATCAACAAATTATTAGAAACAAATGACAAAGAAAAAAAAATAACTCAAAACCTATGGGATGCAGCAAAAGCAGTTCTAAGAGGGAAGTATATAGCAATACAATCCTACCTCAAGAAGAAAGAAAAAATATCGAATAGACAACCTAACTTTACACCTAAAACAACCGGAAAAATTGGAACAAAAAACCCTCAAAAATAGTAGAAGGAAAGAAATCATAAAGATCCAAGTAGAAATAAATGAAAAAGAAATGAAAAAAATAGTAGTAAAAATTAATAAAACTAAAAGCTGGTTCTTTGAGTAGGTAAAATTGACAAACCTTTAGTCAGACTCATCAAGAAAATAAGAGAAGAATTAACAAAATTAGAAATGAAAAAGGAGAGGTTACAACAGATAATGCAAGAATATGAAGGATTATGAGACTATTATGAACACCTATAGTAAGTAAGATGGTAGGTGTTGCAAGAGGGTATCAGAGGGCAGACACACTGAAACCATATCCACAGAACGCTAGTCAGTCTAATCATACTAGGACCACAGCCCAGTCTAACTAAATGAAATTAAGTCAGGCCTGTGGGGCAACCCAAGACGGGTCATGGTGGAGAGATATGACAGAATGTGGTCCACTGGAGAAGGGAATGGCAAACCACTTCAATATTCTTGCCTTGAGAACCCCATNGGTGTGCTGCAATTCATGGGGTCGCAGAGAGTCGGACACGACTGAGTGACTGAACTGAACTGAACTGAACTGAATAGTCTAGTGATTCTTCAATCTAAGTCTGAATTTGGCAGTAAGGAGTTCATGATCTGAGCCACAGTCAGCTCCTGGTCTTGTTTTTGCTGACTGTTTTTCGGCTGCAAAGAATATAATCAATCTAATTTTATGTTGACCATCTGGTGATGTCCATGTGTAGAGTCTTTTCTTGTGTTGCTGGAAAGCTGAGTGCTTTCCAAAGCTAGGATTTTGGGTTAGAGAATGTAAAACAGCCAATCACAATGTAGGTCAAATGGACATGATCCCAGTAATGACAGAATCAATTACCCAAAATTAGAAAAATAAAGCAGTTAAATCCTGCAATATTTTTGAACTTGTGCTCTTTTCTAAGCATTTGATTTGGGGTTAGTGATAAACAGAATGACTTCAAATCAAGGTACATGTCCTAGTTTTGAGAAACATATAGTCTAACAGGACACAGATAAAAACATTTATTTATCAAAATTTATCAGTAGACTGCTGTGTATCAGGCAGTTTTCTAGACTCTGAGCAAACAGTGGTAGATAAGGTAAATCTAAGTTCACTGTTGGGCTGGGGTTATATTCTAATGAGAAGAGACAGACAGTAGAAAAAGTAGTTATACCTTCCCATGAGTGCTGTGAAGAAAATGAAAGTGTGATGTGTTAATGACTGGTAACTATTTAACTGAAATGATCAAGAGAGCTCTCCCAGAAGATGACATTTAACCAAGGGAACTCAATGGCAAGGAGGAGCAGGTCCCGTAAAGATTGCAGAAAATAACATCCCTGGCATAGGAGACAGCTAAAGCAAAAAGTCTGAAAGACATGAATGACTTTAGTGGCAATGTAATTAAAGAACATAAAGAAGGAAGTGTGAATAGACTGTGATACATTCTAAAGAGGCAGGCAAAGGTCAGACTGTGTCAGGCTTTGTAAACCAGAGTAAATTTGGATTTTACTCTAAATATAATGGTAAGTCACAGGAAGTCTTTAAGCATAGTAAAGTAAATGTTCTAATAGAGACATATAGAGGGTGCTTTGAAAACACAGCCTAGGGTGGGAGTGTAAGGGAAAGCAAAGCTTGAAAAGATGATGAGTTAAACAGAGTTAAGTCAGAGAGTGAAAGTGTGGAGGAGGGAGGCAAAGGGGTCTGTGTATATGTTTAGAAGAGGGTTCTGGTATATTAGATGCATAAATAATATTTCAGGGAAAAATAATACAATTAAGGAAACTCTTTAAAACAGAAAACACTATGGTGTATGTTAGGAAGAGCAAGTTTTGTTGGAAAGCAAAGGAGGAATGAAATAATAGCCAATGAGCTGAAAAATCACTAAAACTGCAGGCATCATAGATGAAGCAAGAGATAATGAGGTCCTGAATTAGGGCAGAAATGAGGATAACACTGGAACAAGAAATTGGTTTAAGAAATATTTTGTGTATAATATTGTTGAGTTGCTAGTTTATTGGATGTCAGAATCAGAGAGAGAAAAGGAGCACCCAAGAATGACGTGGGTTTTTAGGCCCAGGTGATCATACAAAGATCATAAAAATATTAACCTGGCTTATATATTCTTAAGAGGATTATGAGTTATTTTGACTTTCTTTTTTACATCTTTAATAATGGGTGCAATTTTTACTAGTTGTCATGGATTCTGTGTTAAAACATCCAGAGTCCTCCCCTCTTCAGGCCTGTGGCACTATTTACCCAGGTGCCTTGTAGTCAGATTAAAGGTGCTACTTTCGCAAGGTTACAGTTTTTCTGGAAGCCTCTTGCCTCCAATGACTGGTTGATGAAGGGGTTACCAAGGCTGAGCAACCTTGCCTCCATCTAGGATACCTGTTAGGACCATCCTAGCTTCATACCTCCCTGTGAGACTGGTTAAGGCCCCTAGTGCAATTGCATGAGTTAACTATTCCCTCTGTCCAGTCCCCTTCCTTTACTCACTCACAGATGCACTTCTCAATAACCATCTGCATGCAAGCAACTATCTGAGTCTGTTTCCCAGACTATGGTAAACCATGACTTTCCTAATATGAACAACAATTCAACAACAATGAATCCATCTTTATTTTGAAAAATGAAGATGCTTGACACCGGGGGAAAGATACTTTGATTTTTTTTTTCAGTCACTATAAGTAATAGCTTCTGATAAGAATCCTTTTAAAAATGATGGACGTTTTGAAGAGACACTCTATAAAGACAGAATATGCTTTAAATTGTTTGTAAATGAAGTGGTATTTTGCACTGCTGTACGTGTCTAAATGCCTATTAAACTCTATGGATAAATTTGCATGTGTTTGAGAGTAAGATTAGACTTTTTCTAAATAGGCTAAAGATCATCATTTTCATTTATTAGATATTCTCTATGGTAATTAACAACTGTTGAGCATATGACTTGTTAAAAATAATCGTTATCCATAATACTATACAGTGTCTCTACCTCTATTCACAATTCTTTGTACTTATTATTCATTACCCTCAAGCACATCAGAGCAAAGAAGTTTGGAATAAACTTCCTTGTATTATAACAAAAGGCTCTTGAGGGTGCACATTGCACATTTCCACTAATAAGGATTTAATCAACCCTTAAACATTTTTTCCTGCTTATTATAACATCAAGCAACCTGTAAGAATGCCAAGAATAGGAGATATTTGTTGAATTTTCATCAGCTAGTCTGCCAATTCAAAAGTTGATAGCTTACCTCAAGTGACATCTGTAAAGTGAAAGCAAAATTAATTCAAAATCTTCACTTCTGGAAGATAGACAAACACTTCTTTTCTTATCTTTTCTCTGACAACCATCTGCCTTCTGTGTATGAACAATGGATATAAGAGAAATACTATTTAAAAAAGAAAATTATATACAGACATATACACACACCATGAAAAGACAAGTTCATTAGAATATACTTACTTTGTATATTTTAAGAATTGTTTATTAATGTCAGAAATGGCAAAAAATTCTTGTTACTGACTGAAAATAAATGGTAGAGAATACAGAAATTGTTGTTAATCTGTTTTCCTACAGAATTAATAATTTCTTAGTAGTATTTAATTACCTAGGAGAAGAAATTATGTATTTCATCACATTAATTTCAAAAGAAATTATTTAAAATAACTTGCATTCTATTTTCTGGAATTAAAATATCAATTTTCTTTGCTTATATAAATAATATGGTCTTATTATGAAATGATTTGATATAGAAAAAGTATAAATTTTAAAGTAAAATTTACTTTGAATTCCAACTCCTAGAAATACAGTGTTAACTGTTTTGTGTCTATCTTCTCATGAATATGTTCTATTTATGTATCTATCTACCTACATGCTGCTGCTTCATCACTTCAGTTGTATCCGACTCTGTGTGACCTATGGACTGTAGCCTGCCAGGCATCTCTGTCCATGGAATTCTCTAGGCAAGAGTAGTGGAGTGGGTTGCCATGCCCTTCCTTCAGGGGATCTTCCCGACTCTGGGACTGAACCAGGTCTCCCGCATTGCAGGTGGATTCTTTACCATCTGAGCCACCAGGGAAGCCCATCTACCTACATACCTATATACAAATATCTTTAGCTGTAATGAGTAATACTATATTTACTATTTTAAAGATTTTTTTTGTACTTAAAAAATCATAGACATCTTTTCCTATCAATAAACATTCAACTACAATCTAACTTGGAATGGCTGCATACTTTTCTATTATATGTCATATTCTATTGAAATGATCCCCAAATAAAGATTTGAAGATTATTCTAAGTTTCATAATGTACAAAAAATTTATATAACTACAATATAATAAATATATATATGTAGATGAATAAATACATAAATAATTAGAGGCTTGTGTGAACATCTGTTCACTCATCTCTTTAGAACACTTTATTACATGTGGAATTTTAGGGTCAAAGGATACACTTTATACCAGATTCCTTCTATTCACCCATTCATTCACTTACTTTGCTTATAGACATATTATTTTTTAAGTAAAAATTACTTACAGTGAAATGTACAAATCCAAAGTGTACAATGCAATGAGAGTTGACAAACACCAATACCCACTTAGCTCATATCCTTACAAAGACATAGAACATTTCCTGAACCCAGAAAGTTCCCACATGTCCCTTCTTCCCAGTAAATCTTACCACATAACACAGACAATCGTTTTTCTTTTTTCACCATAGGTTACTTTGGCTTCTTCTACAACTTTGTATAAACAAATCATATTACATATTCTTTTTGTTCCCAGATTCATTCTTTCAGCTTAATGTCACTGAGAGGCATACTTATTTCTGTGTAATCAGTAGCTTTTCCCTTTCATTGTGGAATAGTATGTCATTGTGTGAATAAAGTAAAATTTGTTTATCCATTCTCCTACTGAAAGACATTTGGGGTATTTCCCTATGATTTTTAAATGGATAATCTAAACATTTCTTTTAATTGAAGTAGGGCATCTGTATGAAGAAAAATTACTCAAATCATCAGATTTTGAACTTTTTGTAAATGGTTTCATTCCTTTTCTTTTGTTTCTGGTTTACTTTGCTAAACATAATCAGTTGTGAGAGTCATCCATGTTGCTGCACAAAGTTATAGTTTATGTATTTTCTCTAGTATTTTTTTTAAATTTTATTTGCACTTTAATAAAAATAATTTATTTTTGTGTGCATTTGCTCCTAGGTTCTGCTTTTTAGTACTTTTCAGCAGCTCATATATGGGCTTCCCTGGTAGTTCAGCTGGTAAAGAATCCACCTGCAATTCAGGAGACCCTGATTCGATCCCTGGGTTGGGAAGATCCCCTAGAGAAGGGATAGGATATCCATTCCAGTNTTTAAATTTTATTTGCACTTTAATAAAAATAATTTATTTTTGTGTGCATTTGCTCCTAGGTTCTGCTTTTTAGTACTTTTCAGCAGCTCATATATGGGCTTCCCTGGTAGTTCAGCTGGTAAAGAATCCACCTGCAATTCAGGAGACCCTGATTCGATCCCTGGGTTGGGAAGATCCCCTAGAGAAGGGATAGGATATCCATTCCAGTATTCTGCCAGGCTATCCACTCTGCTATTCTTCCAGGCTCCTCTGTCCATGGAATTCTCCAGGCAAGAATACTGGAGTGGGTTGCAATTTCCTCCTCCTAGGGATTTTCCCAACCCAGGGATTGAACCTTGGTCTCCTGCAGTGCAGACGGATTCTTTACCATCTGTACTTTAGATACCTCATATAAGTAGAGCCATACAGCATTTGTCCCTTCGTGACTGATTTATTTAGCATAATGTCCTTGAGCTTTATCCAACATTATAGCATTATATATTTATGCCAAATTTTGTCCATTCAACTATTGATGGACTTTCAGTTTTTTCCCCCTTTTGTCTATTCAAATAATGCTGCAATGGACATGGATATACAGTATTGTTCAATACTCTGATTTAAATTCCTCTGGATATATACTCCAAAGTGGAACTGATGTGTCATGTGATAATTCTACTGTTCATTTTTGAAAAGCCATGATCCCCTTTTCCACAGTGGTTGAACCATTTTATATTCCCACCAACAATGCACAAAGATTTCATACTGTGGCCAACACTTTTGCTTTCAGTTTATATGTCATGCAAATCCCGGATAGGTTAGAACTGCCTCTGCTCCCTTTAGTTCAAGAGAAGATGGATTAGAAACTGGGCCGCCTCCAAATCAAGATGGTGCAGCACCAAGGGAGGGGTAGGGTATGGTGAGCTGAACAACATGCCAGAACATTTCGTATCATTCAAATTCTGTTTTTTTATTGATTGGGCATTTACTTGGTTGGTGCAGATCTTTGATTGTTTTACAGAGTTCCTATAGTTACTTTAGCCAGCTTTAGTTTTGTTTACTTGTTTCTGTTTTATTTTATTTTTAATGTTTCCAAGGGGAAATGAGGACTTGGAGATTCCTAGTCCACCATTTGGCTGATGTCACCTCTGAATCATTGATTTGTAAACAGACTCCATCTAAACTTGAAGTTTCACTACATTGCTTATGATTTGACTATTCTTTAATATTCAAAAGATGCTTCTGAATCTTGCTGAACCTGAGAAGGATCATTGTCAACATCAGTCCATTATTGACATCAGCAGGCTCCTTGACAGGTCAGACTTATTTTAGCCTAACACTCAACATTCAGAAAACGAAGATTGTGGCATCCGGTCCCATCACTCCATGGAAAATAGATGGAGAAACAGTGGAAACAGTGTCAGACTTTATTTTGGGGGGCTCCAAAATCACTGCAGATGGTGATCGCAGCCATGAAATTAAAAGACTGTTACTCCTTGGAAGAAAAGTTATTAGCAACCTAGATAGCATATTCAAAAGCAGAGACATTACTTTGCCGACTAAGGTCCGTCTAGTCAAGGTTATGGTTTTTCCAGTAGTCATGTATGGATGTGAGAGTTGGACTGTGAAGAAGGCTGAGCACAGAAGAATTGATGCTTTTGAACTGTGGTGTTGGAGAAGACTCTTGAGACTCCCTTGGTCTGCAAGGAGATCCAACCAGTCCATTCTGAAGGAGATCAACCCTGGGGTTCTTTGGAAGGAATGATGCTAAAGCTGAAACTCTGGTACTTTGGCCACCTCATGCGAAGAGTTGACTCACTAGAAAAGACTCTGATGCTGGGAGGGATTGGGGGGAGGAGGAGAAGGGGACGGCAGAGAATGAGATGGCTGGATGGCATCACTGACTTGATGGATGCGAGTCTGAGTGAACTCCGAGAGCTGGTGATGGACAGGGAGGCCTGGCGTGCTGCGACTCATGGGGTCGCAAAGAGACGGACACGACTGAGTGACTGAACTGAACTGATCCTCCCTACAACTTTTATACTTTTAAAATAACTCCAATAAAATTTTTAAGAAAGGATCTAATATCTATCATTTGTATCTTTGTGTTAGTATAATATACTTTTCTAATTGTTGGATACAAGGTTTTTGTTTCATGTTAAAAGGACATCAAATATTGATCAGCTACTTAGAGGTAGATGAAATCACACCATTTAGGTGATTGACCTCTTTCCTAAATATGAGGCATAGCTACACTCATAGCTAACCAGCACATGAGTTGGTTCATGAATTATATGTTTTATGCATGTACAGAAGAAAAGAAAATTATTGATGAAATTATGGCTTTGAAAATTGGTATTTCTCTCTCAATCATGGTCAGGTGAGTTGCTGCTATTATCCAAATCATTCTTCCATATTTTCCAGTACCTATATTCATATAACCAAACAGACTATGTCAGTTTGCCACCTGAACTGTACCATTTATTAACATGCCTGCATTGGAAGTTCACCAACTGGGGCCAGAAAATAGAATATGTATAAAGGGTCTCTCCATATTTCACCCAACTCTGTTCTAAAAATGACTTCACCATAGTCTTTGTTCCTTCCTTTGGCAAGCCTCCAAGGACCTCAGAATCTTATGCTATCTATTAAAGTCCATGGAGAATCTCATACACCCAGCTCTTAAGTTCTATCAGCAATCTTTTTTACCAGGGTAATTTTGCATAAAAATCAAACAGTACAATAAAAATAAGCATAAAATAAAGCCTATGCATATGAAATCGGCCATTAAAATTAATTTGGAGCTATATCTTAAATACAAGTGCCATCTTAATAGTGTTCATTTCTCAACCTATGGAATTCGGCTAGTTAGCCTTTGTACAATCATATAATAGAGGTGATGTTCTGGATTAATTCTGAGGCTTGTAATAATTGATATGTTCTGAGAATATTATACTGTACCTTATTATTAATCCCACATCTAAAAATAAAGATTTGTTTCTGCAAGCTTCCTGGCCAATAGCATCGTATTATCTAATTGAGATACAGTACTCAGTTTGTCAAATCTAAGTATTTCAGGTCTGCTAGAGTGAGTTTTCGTTTGGGCTAAATTACACTATTGATTTAGTAATTTGGTTTTAATTAGTTATATTCACTTAATTGTTTCTAGGTCTGTCATGACATTTAAAAATGGGGTTGTGGAAATTTATTTCACACTTTGAAGGCTTTAGTATGTCTTTTTTTTAAATTCATCACTTCCACTCTGAAACTTTGTGTTGAAGCTTTAGTAAAATGAATCTCTCACAATTGATTTTTACATGTAGGTTTGTTTTAAAGAGTGAGTGCCCTCAACAAATTTCTTCAACCATATACATAAAAACTGTCATGTGCTGCAGTACAAGAATAGAGTCATGTAAATTGTGTACAGTGATCAGTTTTCTAGATTTTTAAAAGCCACCTTGATGAATGTGATGGTTAATGTTTTGTGTCAACTTGAATCATACTAAGCTCAGAGGTCTGTGGTTAGGCATTATTTCTGGGTGTGTCTGTGAGGGTGTTTCCTGAAGAGACTAGTATTTGAATTTGTAGACCGTTTTTGCTTTGCTCTTCCCTATGTGGGTGCAGATTATGCAATCTTTTGTGGGTCTAAATAGAAGACCTGTGTACTTGAGCTAAAACAGTAGTCTTCTTCCTGCCTTTGTACTGGGATTTACACCATCAGCTCCCTGGATTCTCAGGCCTTTGGACTTAGATCATAGTTACACCACGGGCTTTCCTGGGGTTCCAGTTTGCAGATGCCAGATAGCAGATCATGGGATTTCTCAGCCTCCAAAATCATATGAGCCAATTCCTTGGTAATAAGTTCTCTCTCTCTCTCTACAGACACACACATACACAGACAGACAGACAGACAGACACACACACACACAATTGGTTCTGTTTCTTGAGAGAACCCTGAACAATACAATGAGGGAGCAGTATTTCAATTAATTATCTTTGCTTCATACAGTCCTCCTCCTCCTCATCATCTCTTATCACCATCATGTATTATTTATCTATGCAAGATGCTGAATATTAAGCAAAAAAATTTAGGTATGATACATAATACAGTTTCATACTGTCCCTGACATTTGTCTTAGCTTTTTCTTATCTGCTGGCAGAACCACAAATGCCAAGCAATTAAGCTTTCTGCTTTTCTTGTGTTCACACTAGCTATCCTTGTAATATGATGTGTTTTACATACATTCCCAAAATTTATGTCATAATCCTACCCAGGAAGAATGTTAGAAGACCAGAGCATGACTGACAGAAACTAATTATTTCCCAAACTGTGTCTTGTGGAAAAGAGTTTAATAAAAAACCAAGTTTGGAAAACTCAGATTAAAGTAAAATAGATTTCCTTTGTGAAAGTCTTGAGAGGGGCTTTACTTAGATCATATGCATTGTGAGTATTTCCAGATTGAACACCGTGTACATCTATTTGTCAAATGTGTTTCACTGCAGGACACACATATACACTGTATGCAAAGCATCTCACAGTGATTGTACAAAATACATTTTAGAAATTCTTGCACAGAAAAATTTGAATGCTTTTTTTAGTGGGCTGTTTGTTTCCCCCAAATTTATATTTTATAGACTTAATTCTTATATAATGGTACTAGGAGGTGAAACCTTTGTGAGATAATTAGGTATAGATGAAATCTTGAGAATGGAGATCCCATGATGAAATTAGTGCCCTTTTAAGAAGAGGAAGATACAGGGGAGGTTCTTCATCACCCCATGTGATAACACAGAGAGAAAGCCACTGTCTGCAATCCAGGAAGACAGTAGCACCAGAACCTGACTATGATGGTATCCTAATTTCAGACTTTAAAAGACAAAAATTAAAAGATGAAATTAAAATGTCCTTGGTCCTTGGAAGAAAAGCTATGACGAACCTAGACAGCATATTAAAAAGCAAAGACATTACTTTGTCTGTATAGTCAAAGCTGTGATTTTTCCAGTAGTCATGTATGGATGTGAGAATTGGACCATAAAGAAGGCTGAGTGCCAGAGAATTGATGCTTTTGAATTGCAGTGTGGGAGAAGACTCATGAGAGTCCCTTGGACAACAAGGAGCTCAAACCAGTCAATCCTAAAGGAAATCAGCCCTGAATATTCATTGGAAGGACTGATGCTGAAGCTGAAGCTCGAATATTTTGGCTACCTGATGCAAACAGCAAACTCATTGGAAAAGATCCTGATGCTGGGAAAGACTGAGGGCAAAAGGAGAAAGGGGCAGCAGAGGATGAGATTGTTGAATGGCATCACAGACTCAATGGACATAAATTGTAGTAAACTCCAGGAGATAGTGGAGGCAGGGGAGCCTGGCATGCTGCAGTCCATGGGGTCACAAAGAGTCAGACACAACTTAGTGACTGAACAACAACAACAAATCTCAGGCTTGTAGCCTCCAAAATGTGAGGAATAAATTTCTGTTGTTTAAGCCACTCAGGCTATGTGATTCTGGTATTTTGTTATGGCAGCCTGAACAACTGAGATAGTGCTGCTGCTGCTGCTGCTGCTGCTGCTGCTAAGCTGCTAAGTCGCTTCAGTCGTGTCCGACTCTGTGCGACCCCATAGACAGCAGCCCACCAGGCTCCCCCGTCTCTAGGATTCTCCAGGCAAGAACACTGGAGTGGGTTGCCATTTCCTTCTCCAATGCATGAAAGTGAAAAGGGAAAGTGAAGTCGCTCAGTCGTGTCTGACTCCTGGCGACCCCATGGACTGCAGCCCACCAGGCTCCTCCATCCATGGGATTTTCCAGGCAAGAGTACTGGAGTGGGGTGCCATTGCCTTCTCTTGAGATAGTGCAGTTGAGGTAACTGGGATAAAACTAAATTTTCAGTTCATCTCTGACCTTTACTGGCAATCTAACTCTATCTCTAAGTCTGTCACCTCATCTCTATGGTAGGGACAGAAATATTCAGGCTTCAGGATTTTTGTGAAGATTGTACATACATAGCTTATATCAAGCGATCAATAAACGATAGCTATGATTATGATTATTCCTTGTTATTCTGGATTTCTCTTACTCCAACTCAAAGTTTAAAGAGAATTGAAAAATGTAGAAATTTATGAATTAGGCTACTCAAACTGGAAAATTTTGTACAAAAGACCATATCTTCATGGATCCTTTTAGAGAGGGCAATTACTCAAAATCTATTGCCGTAAAGTTGGATCCTGCATAGTTAACCTTGGAGCATCCAGGCTGGTAATAGATCAGCTGCAAGTATGATCAATACCTAGTGATAAGCCTAAGTGAGAGCTTACTCTCCTGAGCTTACTGCTTTTTCAATGAACATTGGCTGCTTACCAGATCCAACTGGATCATGTGATGTGTTAGATGCATTAGGAAGGCATTCCACTGAGCTCTAACACTCCAAGAAAGCTTCTTGCACTGGACCATTTCTGAGTGATGAAATATAATTTTTATACCCATAGTACTCCAGAGGAGCCTCACAATATCCTGTTTCTTGTCCTAGTTGAAAATAATGCTCATAATTCTTTTTTTTTTTTTCCTGAAAAACTGTATTCATATATGGTCAGTCATTTTGTTTCGTGTTTTCAGATCTGGATAACTATGCCTCTTCAATAGTTGCTTTGTAAAGCCTACCTGACAATTCAGCCTAGTACCTTAACTATAAGGAATAAAAACATCAATGCCAATTTTTTGACATTAAATAAAGTTATAAAACTATGCTTGAAACATTTATTCTACAACATGCTTTCCTTCTAAAATATCATATTTTGAAAACTTAATCTTATAAGTTAAAAGCATTTGTTCTAGGCATGGTTAGAAAAAAATTAATGAGTAAATTGGGTCAGACTTTGTCTTTGGAGAACCTGTAACTTACTATTTTCATCTTTTCATATGCAGTCAACATAGCTATTGAAAGACAAAAGTATGTTGTGCTTGATGTATTATATTTTCCTGATTTACATGCATTCTTTCCTAATACCTTTTTGAATCATCATATATATATATACACACACATATGAAATTATATGTGTATACATATGTGTATGTGTGTGCAGAGAGAAAAATAGCTACATAGATAGACAGCGAGATAGATTCCTGCTTCTTATTTTCAATTCATTTCTCCACAGAACAGCATTTTGTTATGACGGTAATTAGTTTCTCTTAAAACCACGAAGTTAATGTGAGAAAATACTACGGATAGGGTCTCTAATTTTTTCAGTGAAGTAACAATGCTTAGAGGACATTTAGACAAGTGATAATGGGAAAATGTACATGTATTTACAAGAAATTATCAGTGACTAAATTAAAACATATGCTAAATGCCAGTCTGCTCCTCCAAAATACATTAAAATAAAGAATTTGGAGATAAATGTATCAATTTTAGAAAAAAAGTATAGTAACCAAAAGTCTCGTTCTTCATTTCCCAATCAGCTTTTATTGCAGTATACTGCAGTGTTACTTAATTCTACTCACTGCCACTTTTTCCCACAAATCAGGGTTTTAAAAATTCCATTATGGACTAACTATAGTGAATGCATATTACGTTCATAGTAGTTAGTATGTATTACATAAAATTACTGAAGCTGAGAATTTCACTGTCCTAGCTTATTCTTTGACTCTAATACCTGTCTTTCCATGGACTGACTTACCTTTATCATTGTACTTTCACTTGGTCCAATCAGCTGAGATCAGGAGAACAAGGTCATATGATAAAAAGCTATATCAGCAAAAGGCTTCTTCTAGAACAAGAGCTCTGGGTGAGGTAGGTTGCCATTAAAGGTACTGTGGGAAGGCAGGTGCCATGAACCATTGCTTACTCCTCTCTTCAGGATAATTTGTTGTTGTTCAGTTATTAAGTCATATCCAATTCTTTGTGACCCTATGAGCTGCAGCACGCCATGCTTCCCTCTCCTTCACTATCTCTTGGAATTTGCTCACATTGTTGTCAGTTGAGTTGGTGATGCCATCCAACCATCTTATCCTCTGATGCCCCCTTCTCCTCTTGCTCTCAATCCTTCCCAGCATCAGGGTCTTTTCCAACAAGTCAGCTCTTCACATCAGATGACCAAAGTATTGGACTTTAACTCTGCTGATGTGTATGGCCCTATAATTCTATAAAGTAGGAATTAGGGAAAGTCCAGTAGTCCCTCCATTATCCACTGTTTCACTTTAGTCTCAGTTACCCATGGTCAATTGTGGTCTGAAAATATTAAATGGAATATTCCAGAAATAATTCATAAATTTTAAATTGCATACCATTCTGAGTAATGTAATGAAATCTTGTGCTACCCATCCCCATCCTGCCTAAGACATGAGTCATCCCTTTGTCCAGCTTATCCCATCTGTTAGTTGCTTAGTAGCCATCTAGCTTACCAGATCACCTGTCACAGTACTGCAGTGCAGCAACCCTTATTTTATTTAGTAATAGTCCCAAATCACAAAAGTAGTAAGGCTGGCAGGTCAGATATTCTCTTACTGTGCTTAATTTATAAATTAAACTTTATCACAGGTATGTTTGTATAGAAAAACATAGTATATATAGAGTTTCGTACTATCTTCAGTTTCAGGCACTGAGGGTGTTGGAATGTATGCCCTCTGCCTAAGGGGAGACTGTTGTATATGGAAAATAATACTGAAATATTACATATTTCTTTTTGCTTCTTACTTATTTGAAACTGTTAATTGTGCTCTCTTTTAGATTTTTGAAATGACCAAGACTGACTTAACATGTCTAAAAAACTCTTAGCAAGGGGAATCAGACACTTGGATAAGAACTCAATATATTTTAACTTTATCCTAACAGTTCTCAATACGTGATATAACTTTTTTGGCTGAGTTGTACATTTAGCTTTTATTCCTATGTTCTACCTTAAAAATAAGAGCAGTATTTCTTAATCTTTAAAGAAATAAGACAAAGCCTCACTATATCACTTCCTTTTATAAGCAAAAGTTCAATACAGAATACATACTATGCATGGTCATTGAAAACACACTATGCATGGTCATTGAAAACAAGCTAAGATACATGTCAATCCAGGCTCTTTCACCTACTAGCTATATGAATTTGATAAGTTATCTTAAATTTACTACACTTCTATTCCTAATACAATTGCACTCATCTCACACGCTAGTAAAGTAATGCTTGCTAAGCTGCTAAGTCTCTTCAGTCGTGTCCGACTCTGTGCGACCCCATAGACAGCAGCCCACCACGTTCCCCCGTCCCTTGGATTCTTCAGGCAAGAACACTGGAGTGGGTTGCCATTTCCTTCTCCAATGCCTGAAGTAACACTTAAACTTCTCCAAACCAGGCTTCAGCAAGTTCACTTCCGTGAACTTCCAGATGTTCAAGCTGGTTTTACAAAAGGCAGAGGAACCAGAGATCAAATCGCCAACATTCGCTGGATCATTGAAAAAGCAAGAGAGTTCCAGAAAAACATCTAATTTCTGCTTTATTGACTATTGCAAAGCCATTGACTGTGTGGATCACAATAAACTCTGGAAAATTCTCAAAGAGATGGGAATACCAGACCACCTGGCTTACTTCCTGAGAAATCTGTATGCAGGTCAGGAAGCAACAGTTAGAACTGGACATGGAACAACAGACTGGTTCCAAATAGGAAAAGGAGTCTGTCAAGGCTGTATATTATCACCCTACTTATTTAACTTATAGGCAGAGTACATCATGAGAAACTCTGGGCTGGAGGAAGCACAGGCTGGAATCAAGATTGCTGGGAGAAATATCAATAACCTCAGATATGCAGATGACACCACCCTTATGGCAGAAAGTGAAGAGGAACTAAAAAGCTTCTTGATGAAAGTGAAAGAGGAGAAAAAAAAATGGCTTAAAGCTCAATATTCAGAAAAATAAGATCATGACATCCAGTCCCATCACTTCATGGCGAACAGATGGAGAAACAGTGGGAACAGTGGCTGACTTTATTTTGGGGGGCTCCAAAATCACTGCAGATGGTGACTGCAGCCATGAAATTAAAAGACGCTTACTCTTTGGAAGGAAAGTTATGGTCAACCTAGACAGCATATTAAAAAGCAAAGACATTACTCTGCCAACAAAGGTCCATCTAGTCAAGGCTATGGTTTTTCCAGTGGTCATGTATGGATGTGAGAGTTGTACTGTGAAGAAGGCTGAGTGCTGAAGAATTGATGCTTTTGAACTGTGGCGTTGGAGAAAACTGTTGAGAGTCCCTTGGACTGCAAGGAGATCCAATCAGTCCATCCTAAAGGAGATTAGTCCTGGGTGTTCATTGAAAGGACTGATGCTGAAGCTGTAACTCCAATACTTTGGCCATCTCATGTGAAGAGCTGACTCATTGGAAAAGTCCCTGATGCTGGGAAAGATTGAAGGCAGGAGGATAAGGGGATGACAGAGGATGAGATGGTTGGATGGCATCACTGACTCAATGGCCATGGGTTTGTGTGGACTCCAGGAGTTGGTGATGGACAGGGAGGCCTGGCATGCTGCAGGGTCACAAAGAGTCGGACACGACTGAGCGACTGAATTGAACTGAACTGAACATTCCTAATATGTTCAATGGGAGAGATAATCCAGGGCTCCAGTTGTTGTGGTACGTATTAAATGAAATAATTTATGTAAAGCACTTAGCATAGTACCTGTCTTACTAATACATTCAGTAAATAACAGTCCACTAGATGACATGTCTAAGCAGTGAGTATAAGACTATAAATTGAGGTACCAAAGAAAATATGAAACAGCAAATTTGTCTATTATTTAAAAATTATGTTTATACATACAATATGCAATTTTAAATAAATGTAAATATGTAATCATACCATATATGTTGGGTTTGAAGGGTATTTATGTCTTTCCTTTTTGCTTGCCCCATCCCTATCTCTTTCTCTCTCCTTCCCCCCTCTTATCTCCCTTTCATATTATTATCATCGTATCGTCATCCACCACACACAAGTAAACACCAGGTACCTCATACTAAAATACTAGTATACATCTGCATTGCATTAATCCATTAAATCTCTTTTATGTCTCCTCAAGAAAGTATAAAATATATGGGCATAGTATTTTGTGTATATCATATTTAAATAAGCAGAAAAAAATCAAGGATGCCTTCTTGGATTTTTTTTTAACTGTGGGAAGTCCTCTGCCTACTACTGGAAGTCCTGGGAGGAGGTGAAAGCCCTCTTTTAAACACTTCATTTGGAGCTACTAAAGAGGCAGCTGGTCAGTATATTAACCTCAATCATCTAACCTGCACAGTTAGAAGGAAGTTTGACCATTCTCTGAAAGAATCCTGATTCCAGAACCTCACTGAGGTTGTTAGGTTGCAGCCTCCTTAGGTACATTTATGGGAGGAGGGGGGGAGGTCTGCAATGTTAAATGTTTTCTTTCTGCTCAATTCTATTAGGTGCCTGACAGTTGTGCACAGTGAGGTGAAAGCTGCCCAGGAGAGAGAGTGGCACTTGACTATGTTTTCCCCTGCCCTAACCCTCAAATGTTCTAAAGGCTTCTGTCAAGTCAAAACGCCAGGCTGCACAACTGTAAGCAGAGTTCAGTGTGTCAGTGTTAGTTGTTATTCGGTTGCTCAGTTGTGTTTGACTCTTTGTGACCTCATGGACTGCAGCACACCAGGCTTCCTGTCCTTTACTGTCTCCTGGAGTTTGCTCACACCCATGTCCATTGAGTCAGTGATGCTGACCAACCATCTCATTCTCTGTTGTCCCCTTCTCTTCCTGCCCTCAATCTTCCCCAGCATCGGGGTCTTTTCCAGTGAGATGGCCCTTCACATCAGATAGCCAAAATGTTGGAGTTTCAGCGTCAGCATCAGTCCTTCCAATGAATACTCAGGGTTTATTTCCTTTAGGATTGACTGCTTTGATCTCCTTGCTGACCAAGGACCTCTCAAGAGTCTTTTCCAGAACCACAGTTCAAAAGCATCAATTCTTTGGCACTCGGTAAATATGGTCCAACTCTCACATCTGTACATGACTATTGGAAAAACCATAGCTTTGACTATAGGTCAGTGTTAGACCTATTGACAAAGGAGTGCTGATAGTTTCTTTTTTGTTGTTTTTGTTGTGTATGATACTTTTTCTCAGTTTTTTCAATAAATTTATTTATTTTAATTGAAGGTTAATTGCTTTACAATATTGTATTGGTTTTACCACACATCAACATGAATCTGCCACAGATATACACATGTTCCCCATCCTGAACCACCCTCCCTCCTCCCTCCCTGTACCATCCCTGTGGGTCATCTCAGTGCACCAGCCCCAAGCATCCAGTATCATGCATCAAACCTGGAATGGCTATTCATTTCATATATGATATTATACATGTTTCAATGCCATTCTCCCAAATCATCCCACCCTCTCNGGTTGATTCCTCGAGTTCCATTCTTTTTTCTCAAGATTGCTTTGGCTATTTGAGGTTTTTTGTATTTCCATACAAACTGTGAAATTATTTGTTCTAGCTCTGTGAAAAATACCATTGGTAGCTTGATAGGGATTGCATTGAATCTATAAATTGCTTTGGGTAGTATACTTATTTTCACTATATGATTCTTCTGATCCATGAACATGGTATATTTCTCCATCTATTAGCGTCCTCTTTTATTTCTTTTAAAAATTTTCTATCTTAACAAATTTTCAGTATGTTTATTTGTTCCATGATTTATTTTCTCATGATTTAAAATTTTTATTTTGAGATAATTTTAGATTCACATGTAATGGTAAGAAATAACACAGAGATTCAGTCTATACTTTACCCAGTTTGCTCCAATGAGAAACTCTAGTAGCATATCAGTACCAGAGTATTGGCATTGACAGTGATGATTTAGAAGATTTCCATCACTACAGTGATACCTATTGCAGCCCTGTTATGGACACAGCCACTTCACTCCCAACTCCCACTTAATTTAATG
This sequence comes from Neotragus moschatus, assembly GCA_006410615.1. Classification (NCBI taxonomy): domain Eukaryota; kingdom Metazoa; phylum Chordata; class Mammalia; order Artiodactyla; family Bovidae; genus Neotragus; species Neotragus moschatus. Next base: position 729,518 of record SJYA01003353.1, on the reverse strand, counting down.
CTTGGTAACTAATTTGTCTCTTTCTATAAATTGGCCATTTCAAAAACGTTATGTAAATGGAACCATACAGTTTTTAAACTTTTGACATTTGTTTTCTTCATTTAACATAATTTTCTCAAGATTCTTCCTTTACATGTATATGTATGGTTGAGTTCTTTGCTGTCTGTCNAAGAACTTGTTGCAGGCACTGATCTATATAAGATGGATAATCAACAATGAGTTACTGTGTAGCACAGGGAACTCCACTTCATTATATGACAACCTGGATGGGAGGGGTATTTTGGGGACCGGGATATATGGATACATATGGTTGAGCCCGTTTACAGTACATCTGAAACTCAGAATATTGTTAATCAGCTATACTCCAATACAAAATAACAAGTTAAAAAAAAATAAACCTTTTCCACCTAAACATGGTTCATTGTTCCCTTATTTTGAAACACATAAAAATATCTAAATTTTTTTTCAATATAAAATTCAACTTCTAAAAATGATTCATTCAAGTTAGATCATGTATCAGTAGTCTATTCTTTTTGTACTGCTGAGTCATTATCCATGATATAGATGGACTATAGTTTGTTCACCCATCCATCTCATGAAGGGCAATATCTAATTCATGTTGTTTCCAGACTTTGTCTATTACAAATAGAGCCAAAGTCTGGAAACAACATGGATTAAAACATTTGGTATGGGTATTTCTATGTTCTTTGTTCTGTTTGCTGTGTCTATAGCTCTGCTAATATACTATCTTGATTACTGTAGATATATAGAGTGATTCCTCTTACTTTTCTCTTGTATTCAAGATTGTTTTATAGGGACTGCACCTCTCCATATAGATTTTAGAACAAGTTTGTTTATCTCCAAAATCCTTGTGGAGATTTTAATAGAAATTGCATTAAAACTACAGGTAAATTTCTGGAGTATTGACATCTGTACTATGTTGTGTCTTCAAAAATATAAACATATCATATACCTAGATCTTAACTGTTGATTTCATGCATTAGTATTTTGTCTTTTTTACCATACATCCTATACATATTTTGATAAGTTTATATGTAAATATTTCATTTTAACTTTATGATTTTAAATGGTACTGTGTTCTTAATTTTGGTTTGTATATGTTAGTTGTTGGTATACATAAATATAACCAAATTCTGAGAATCCTACAACCTTGTTGAATTCAATTATCAGTTCTAGGAATTTCTTCTTGTAGATTCCTAGGACTTTCTACATGCACAATCATTTCATCTGCAAATAGGAACACATTTATTTACTTATTTCCATTTTTCAGGCCTTTTCTTTATCTTTCCTTATTAAACTGGGTAGAAATTCTAATACTATACTGGATTAAAGTGGTGAAACCAGAAACCCTTGCCTTGTTTCTTTTCTTAGAGGTAAAGCATCTAGCTTTTCACCTTTCAATAGGATGCTTGTTGTAGGTTTTTATAAATATTCTTAACTAAGTTGAAGAAGTTCTTTTCTATTCTGAGTTTGCTGAGAGTTTCTATCATGAATAGGGGTTGGATTTGGTCAACTGTTTTTTTTTTTCCTGTCAGTTGATATGATTATATGGTTTTTTTCATTGTACTTTTGATACATTGGTTTGCACAGATTTTCTGATGTCAAACCAGACTTGCATACCTAGAGTAAATCCAGCTTGATCATGGAGTCACTCTTGTTTGCCACTTACAAATTTAGGATTGAAATGCCTTCCTTGTGGACTGATCCTTTTACCATTATATAATGATTCTCTTTGTCTTTAGTAATTTTCTCAACACTGAAGTTCACTTTTTCTGATATTAATATAGCTTCTCCTATTTTTTGACTAATGCTTGTATTATTTTTCTGTCCTTTTATTTTCAATCTATTGATGTCATATTTGAAGGGAGTTACTTATAGAAAACATATTTTCAAATCATATTTTCTTTTTAATTCATTCTGCCAATCTTTGTCTTTTGATTAATGTATTTAGCATTACTATAAAGGAAGCTAGTGGAGGGGATGGAATTCCAGATGAGCTATTTAAAATCCTAACAGACAATACTGTTTAAGTGTTGCACTTAATATGTCAGCAAATTTGGAAAACTCAGCAGTGGCCACAGGACTGGAAAAGGTCAGTTTTCATTTCAATCCCAAAGAAGCGCAATGTCAAAGAATGTTCAAACTTCCACACAATTGTGCTCATTTAGCATGCTAGCAAGGTAATGCTCAAAACTCTTCAAGCTAGGCTTCAGCAGTACATGAACCAAGAACTTCCAGATGTACAAGCTGGATTTTGAAGAAGCAGAGGAACCAGAGATCAAATTGCCAACATTTGTTGGATCATGGAGAAAGCAAAGGAGCTCCTACTACTGCTTCATTGACTTCACTAAAGCCTTTACTGCGTGGATCACAACAAATTGTAGAAAATTCTTAAAGAGATGGGAGTACCAGACCACTTTACCTGTCTCTTGAGAAACCTGCATGTAGGTCAAGAAGCATCAGTTAGAACTGGACATGGAACAATGGACTGGTTCCAAATTGGAAAAGGAGTTATGACAAGGCTGTATATTGTCACCCTGTTTGTTTAATTTATATGCAGAGTAGATCATGCAAAATGCTGGGCTGGATAAATCACAAGCTGGAATCAAGGAAGGGAGGGAAGTAGGGAGATAGAGAGGGGAGGGAAGGAAGAAATATCAACAGCCTCAGACATGCACATGATACCACTCTAATGGCAGAAAGTGAAGAGGACTAAAGAGCCTCTTGATGAGAGTGAAAAGGCTGGTTTGAAACTCAGCATTCAAAAAACTAAGATCATGGCATCTGGTCCCATCACTTTATGGCAAATAGAAGGAGAAAAAGTAGAAACAGTAACAGATTTTATTTTCTTGAGCTCCAAAATCACTGCAGACGGTGACTGCAGCCATGAAATTAAAAGGCACTTGCTCCTTGGAAGGAAAGCTATGACAAACCTAGATAGCATATTAAAAAGCAGAGACATTACTTTGCCAACAAAGGTCCTTCTAGTCAAAACTATATTTTTTTCCAGTAGTCACATATGGACGTGAGAGTTGGCCCATAAAGAGAGCACCGAAGAATTGATGTTTTTGAACTGTGGTGCTAGAGAATACTCTTGAGAGTCTCTTGGACAGCAAGGAGATCAAACCAGTCAATCTCAAAGGAAATCAACCCTGAATATTCATTGGAAGGACTGAAACTGAGCTGAAGTTCTAGTACTCTTTCCACCTGCTATGAAGAGCTGACTCATTGGAAAAGGGCCCAATGCTGGGAAAGATTGAGGGCAGGAAGAGAAGAGGGCTGCAGAGGATGAGATGGTTAGATAGTAACACAGACTCAGTGGATATGAACTTGAGCAAACTCTGGGAGACAGTGGAGGGCAGAAGAGCCTGGAGTGCTGCAGTCTACAGGATCGCAAAGGGTAATACACAACTTAGGGACTGAAGAACAACAACATGTATATTTATTAAGTTGTCTCTACCATTATCACATACACTAAAAGTTTGTGAATCTGTTCTCTACACTCTCTGTGCCATTTCACACTTGGTTACTTCTTTCGAAAATGTTCTTTCCCCGCACCCACACCTGTAGATACAAAAATGCAGTCCCTGCTTTCATTTTCACGACCACCAGCCATTGCAAGGGACATGTGTTGCTATGAGATGAATAATATGGGGGAAATAATCAGAACTGGGGTGTAGGGGAGTGTTGGGGAGCACTGGAATGCAGCAGCTAGACTACAGTGGTGGAAAAGACCCATGGTTTGTACTTGGAACTTGTGCATTTGAGTTAACATTGCAAAAAAAAAAAGTGAGGGGAGCAGGGTGAAAAAATAAACAGGGCAGAGGAAGGGAGAAGGAAGCAGCAAGAGAGTAGCTCCCATGGACTCCCCTGATAAGTCAGAAAAGCAAATCCATCTCCCCGTGTATCCTCCCTCCCCTCAAGCATCAGGTGTATTAATACTTTTGTTAGGAGAAGGGGTGTTTGTGCAGAATGGCTACCAACCACCAGCCTCCAGGCGCCATGTTTTTAACCATGTTAATTAAATGAGCCTGCCTCCGTAGGAGCCTGCCAAGGGACTGGCTGGTCTGATGAGGCCAAGAAAAGTATGGAACACCCACCTCCTAAGAATAAGCCTTCGCTCTGAACACTTATACTCTCGTTTGTCCTTGTGGTTGCCTCCATCCCGAAAGCTCTTTACCTCCATGTTTGCTTGTGAAAACCTTGCCCATCCCGCAGGACCTCTCCCCAAAGCTCCAGGGGACTATGCTGAAGCACTTGCCTCTGGAACTGAGAGTTGAGAACAGCACCTAAGTGCAGGAAGGGAGCTGCCCCTCCCGTTGACTATTCCTCTCCATATTTTCGGGCTCTGAGTTACAATGCAAGCCGGCACCTCCAACCTAAACACACATGCACATATATTTGATTTAGTCTGTCTAGGTTCAAGCAGAGGCTGATTGGCTGCTGTCCAATGGGTGGCAAAATACCCCGTATTATTTAGTTGGGATTCAGGACAGACCCGGAGAAGGCAAAGGCAACCCACTCCAGTACTCTTGCCTGGAAAATCCCGTGGATGGAGGGGCCTGGTGGGCTGCAGTCCCTGGGGCCGCTGAGGGTCGGACACTACTGAGCGACTTCACTTTCACTTTTCACTTTCCTCCATTGGAGAAGGAAATGGCAACCCACTCCAGTGTTCTTGCCTGGAGAATCCCAGGGACGGGGGAGCCTGGTGGGCTGCCGTCTATGGGGTCGCACAGAGTCGGACACAACTGAAGCGACTTAGCAGCAGCAGCAGCAGCAGGACAGACCCACTTGGCCAGCTTGGGGTCCTGGAGCCAGGCCCCCAGCACATCACAGGCTCATCTCACCCAACCCCAAAGGTGAAGTGCCTCCCATGCACCAGCCCCCCAGCTGGCTCCTCCCCACGCCTCCGCCCCCGCCCCCGCTCACGCCCCCTAGGGAATCCAGGAGTGCACGCAGGTTCTGGGTGAATTCCNACAGACCCACTTGGCCAGCTTGGGGTCCTGGAGCCAGGCCCCCAGCACATCACAGGCTCATCTCACCCAACCCCAAAGGTGAAGTGCCTCCCATGCACCAGCCCCCCAGCTGGCTCCTCCCCACGCCTCCGCCCCCGCCCCCGCTCACGCCCCCTAGGGAATCCAGGAGTGCACGCAGGTTCTGGGTGAATTCCCCCATTCCAGCCTCCATCCACCCCTCCTTCCTGCCCCCTTTCCACCCCTCCCAGCCCGGCGCGTNTTGCACTGGATTTTTGCTGGTTGGGGAGCTCTGTAGCACCTTACTACCTCACTCTCCGTTGTCCCCACTACACTCCTTTATGACAATGAAAGACCACACCATCCATGTGTTAAAACGCCACCTAACAGCATTCTCTCCTATTGAATTTTTTAAATTACATTATTTTCTAAAGATGAACAGTTTTGGATCGCCTTGAAACCTGATGTTTTAGAGGGGACTTGGGTTCCAATTGAAAAGAGAAATGGCTTCATCCCTTTTTTGTATATTTCTTTATTAAAAGTTCCAGGAGACTTAGCTAAAATGACAATAGCTGAACTCAAGAAATGAAATCTAAAGTAATACAGCTGACTGTGTAATACTTGAAATTCTGAAACTTAAGGAAAATGCTTAAGTCTTATAAGTGACATAAACGAAGACAACTACATTTGGGACTAAATCACTTGAAAGCAGAAAACTGGTCGTATACTGTTTCTGTTACAAAGTCTGGTATAGAACTGGAACCTGGTGAAATGCCAGTGTTATTTTAATAACCACCAAAATGACTGAGTGATTTAGTCAATTTCATAAGTAAAATGGAGATGGAAATGGCAGCCTATTCCAGTGTTCTTGCCTGGAGAATCCCAGGGATGGAGGAGCCTGGTGGGCTGTCGTCTATGGGATCACACAGAGTCAGACGCGACTGACGCGACTTAGCAGCAGCAGCATAAGTAAGACTTCTAGGTACCATGTAGGCAAAATAACTGATTAATGTTCTGCGTGACCAGACTTTATCCCTTAGTCCTGGCATCATAGAGTCACATACATTTTCATGTATATACTGCTCATATAAAAATTATAAAATTCTTAAAATTTTGAGCAATGCCTTTTTAGTTTGTTCAGCTCAGTCTCAATCACTTACTCGTCTCCAACTCTNGATTAATGTTCTACGTGACCAGACTTTATCCCTTAGTCCTGGCATCATAGAGTCACATACATTTTCATGTATATACTGCTCATATAAAAATTATAAAATTCTTAAAATTTTGAGCAATGCCTTTTTAGTTTGTTCAGCTCAGTCTCAATCACTTACTCGTCTCCAACTCTTTGCACCAGCATGGATGCAGGCTCCTCTGTCCATAGGATTCTCCAGGCAAGAATACTGGAGTGGGTTGCCATTTCCTCCTCCAGAGGTTTTTTCCCAACCCAGGGATCAAACCCTTATCTCCTACATTATAAGCAGAGGTTGTTTTTTCTTTTTCTTTTTTTCTTTCCAAATTTAAAACTTACTTTGTATTGGAGTATAGCCGATTAAGTAAAGAAAGCTGAGCATGGAAGAATTGATGATTTTGAAGTGTGGTGTTGGAGAAGACTCTTGGGAGTCCCTTGGACTGCAAGGAGGCCCAACCAGTCCATTCTGAAGGAGATGGGCCCTGGGATTTCTTTGGAAGGAATGATGCTAAAGCTGAAGCTCCAATACTTTGGCCACCTCATGCGAAGAGTTGACTCACTAGAAAAGACTCTGATGCTAGGAGGGATTGGGGACAGGAGGAGAAGGGGACA
>SJYA01003353.1:682641-694894 GCA_006410615.1 Neotragus moschatus | reverse complement strand
AAAATCTCACCAATATTCACTATAATTAAAAGTTTTTAATATGCATAGAATTTAACTTTAAACAGGAATAAAAATTTAGTGATTGTTTGCTTTCCTATCATTCCACCATTAAGATATTTGTTGAACCTTAGTAATTTGACTTTTCTAGTCTTATTTTGAATTAGCTTGAGAAAAATCATTAGATCATATTTCATGTTTACATATGGATTTCAAACATTCTTCTAATTGTTTTTATTTCTAAGTCCCTGATGCTGGGAAAGATTGAGGGAAGAAGGAGAAAAGGGTTTCAGAAGGTGAGATGGCTGGCGGCATCACTGAAGCAATGGACATGAACTTGGGAAAACTTCAGGAGATGGTGAGGGATAGGGAGGCCTGGTGTGCTGCACTCCATAGGGTGGCAAAGAGTTGGACATAACTGAGCAACTGGACAGTTAACAACAGTAAATTCTTTATTATGTTATTGGGTTTCCTGATACATCATTTTACCATGATGTGTTTTAGTACTAGAAAGATATAATCAATCAATATTTCTTTCTGAGAATTTCTCAAACACTTATTAATTTTTATCATATTCCATTGGGGTATAAATATGTATTCCATAAGAAACTGTTTTCTGTGGACAAATTTACTTGAGAAATACTGGGTTAAGCAATATCAAACTATTTTCTTTTCAGAGCTTTTCAAGTGGTCATGTGCATTGTAAATCTCCAAGAGGTAGGTATGATTTGTAGCATTTCTAAAACATATTTCACCAGAAAGAACTTTTTCTTTTTCAGAGAAGCTCATTGAATTAGTATTCTAGCAATTTTCCTGTATGTGGAAGGATTATGTACACATTGCAAATGCTAAGAGTGGCCAAAAAGGCCTAAATGGAGATAATGGTCATCTATATTTAGAGGAAATGTCTTCAGATAAGAAGTTTTAGATAGGCTAATGATTATTGGCCATGTATTTATAAGAGCTGGTATCAGCCAATCGTGTGACTAAAAATCATTTGAAACTATTGTACTTACCACATTTCAAAAAGCTTTTCTATAATTCTTTATGTGAATAACAAATCATCTCTGTTGAATGGTATCTCTATGTGATGTTTCTCAAATCTTCATGCAGTATATAATTGATGTTTCAACTGATCTCAGAACCCAGAAAAAGGAAATCAGCTCTGAATTGCTATTTTTTATCATTTAGCTAAGAATATTTTCAGTGTAATTGATAAGAAGACAGTGATTTTACTCTTGGAGATCACATCTTATTTGCAAGCAGTGGAAAATTTGTGATAATAAGAAATGGTTATAATTTATAATGTAAGTTTTTAAGAGATCACCAGTAGTTCTTTCCTTTATTACTCTAAGTTTCTAAGCACATTAATAATGAGTCTCATTGTAATGGAAATATTAAGATTAAGCCAGTTTAAAACCAAATGGTTATCTTCTAAACATATTTGATAATATTTTTACAAAAATATTAACAAACATGCACTCACTTATCTTCAATAATAATTGATATTATAACATTTTAATTTCAGTGAAAGAATTTGGATGATCTTTTAATGGTGTGAAACCTACAAATTTGGAATAGCTTACTATTTTTTTTTTGCTTCCTCTTGAATAAACTGCCTTCATTCTCCTGCTGATCCACTGATGCTAAATATATTTGGTTTTGCCAAAATAAGAATGTTTATGTCCCTCCCCACCCCAAATCATTTGTTGGAATCTTAATCTGTAAGGTGATGGTATTACGACATGATTAGGTCCTGAGGATGTAGCTCTAATGAGTGGGATTAGTGCCCTTATAAAAAGAGGCTCCAGAGAGATTCCCAGCCCCTTCATGTGAGGACACAGCCAAAACATTCCACTATCTCTGAACTAACACATTAGTCCCATCAGACATTGAATCTGCTAGTTCTTTGATCTTGAACTTCTAATCTCTAGAATTGTGAGAAATGCAAGGTTATTGTTTGTAAGCCATCCAGTTTATCTTTGCCAGAGCAGCTCAAGTAGCCTAAGATGGAAAACAGGTACCAAGAGTGGTGTACTGCCATGAAAAATACCTAAAAATGTAAAGGTAGCTTTGGAAATGGGTATTGGTTAGAGGCTGAAAGAGCTTCAAAGTTTATGCTAAGAAAAAAAGCCTACATTCCATGAGGAGACTGTCAAGGACGATTCTGGTGAGGGCTCAAGGAAGAGAGCTGTACAGAAAGCCTCAATCTTCTTAGAGAATACCTAAGAGGTCACAAAGAGAATGTTGGTAGAAATATGGAAAGTGGAGGCCATTCTGATGGGTCTCAGAAGAAAATGAAGAACATATTGGAAATTGGTTTACCACAGGTGGTAAACCTGGGTAACATCATCCAGGTACTGTCCCTCCCAGCCAGCAGAGTGCACAAGCCATGGGGGCATGGCTACCTCCATGTTTCAAAAAATCCACAGAAATCTTCAGGGCCAAGGCAGAGAATGGCAAAGGAGGTGGAGCCACCTGAGAAAGCCCTAAGCAGGGCTATGTCCAGCTGAGCAGTGGGGACAGGGCTACTTTCCTGGTTGAGCTGCATCCTGCAAACTCATCATGGAGAAACCAGGCTCCAATGTGTCCAGAAATTGAGACATCTAGCCTTGGCATATACTGTTACTTGCCCCATTAAGTTTTAGACTTATATTGGACCTGTTAATCCTTTTTTCTTTCCTATTCTTCCATTTTGAAATTGGAATGTCTACCCTATGCCTGTACCACTATTGTATTTTGTAAGCCCATAACATCTTTGTTTTCACAGGTTCACAGCAGAGAAAGCAATTTGTCTCAGGATGAATCATATTTTGACTCTTGTCCATATTTATTTTAGAGGAAACTTAGATGAGACTTTGAACTTGGACTTTGGAGTTGATGTCATATGAGGATATGAACTTGGAGAGGCCCAGAGGCAGAATGTTATGGACTGAATGTATTTCCCAAAATTCATGTTGAAATCTAATGCCCCAAGTGATGGTATTCTGAGGTGGGGCCTTTGAGTGGTGCTTAGAAGTCATGACCTGGGTTCGATCCCTGGGTTGGGAAGACCCCTGGAGAAGGGAAAGGCTACCCACTCCAGTATTCTGGCCTGGAGAATTCCATGGATTGTATAGGCCATGGGGTCTCAAAGAGTTGGACACGATTTATTGACTTTCAGTTTCTTTCACTTTCACTTTAGAGGTCATGAAAGTGGACCCCTCATGAATTATAAGAGATTAATGTCCCTACAAAAGTGGCCTAATAAAGCTCCCTTGTCCCTTCTGCTATGTGAGCTTATAGTGAAAATATAGGCATAGGTGTCTATGAGAAAAGTGACTCATCAGGCATTGAATCTGCTAGTGCCATGATCTTGAACTTCTCAGCCTCCAGAACTGTGAGAAATAAGAGTTTATTGTTTATAATCCATGCAATTTGTACTAGTTTTGTTATAGGGGCCAAAATGGACTAAGACAGTTACTTTAGAAATATTTGTGAGATCTCTAATTGTACACATAGTTCAGAATTGCATGTCTATGGCAAGAACATTAGACACTAGTGGGAAAGAGCTATTACTAGCTATGACTCATTTGTTAGGATTTTGTTTCTCAGTTCCTAGCTTAAGTGTTTATACCTTGCAAATACATTCATTCTAAAAATAAAAACATTATTAAGGGAAAGTCCAAGCAAGGAAAGTAAGCCTACATACTTAATACAAACTAGTGAAATGCATATATCCATTATCAACCAGCGGATAGTACTGGCTGTAATAAGATAAGAGAACTTCAGTTTAAACAAATCTTTATTATGATTTACAATACACTTAAACACACCACTAATTACTTTTCTCGTAGTTGAATAGTTCACTGTATGCTTACATTCATTCACATTTAGGGCTAAATTCTGCCTAGCTCAGAATAACAATATGCCTGAAGATTTTTGAACGCGTGCTTGCTCAGTGTTATGTACTCATACGGAAGGAAATAAAAAGATAGGGAAGAGAGAAAGTAAATACTTCTGCCCTAAAATCAGGCATTATAGCCTTGTTTCTTAAAGTAAACACTTGTAAATTTTTATTCTTTTTTCCCTAATCTGTCAGAATGTTTTAAACTATTTTTATGAGGCGTAAAAAATATGCAGAAACCACAATTAAATAGAGAACTCCCAGAAGGGGGAGCTCTCGTGCCCTGAGAAGACCGCAGAGCCCAAGAGGAAGAAGAGACTTCTCTCCTTTCCTGGCCCACACTCAGTGAAGAGCTACAGAATCTATTTACTCTGACCCTCCCAAGCTTTCCTTTCTTTTCTACAGAAGGCTTCTCCTCCCTTTTCTATGTGGGAAAGTTGCACATGGTTTGCCATTGTTTCAGACCCCGAATTGCAATTCTATGCTGATCCCAAATATGCCCATCATTGCAGGAGAAGTAACTGGCAATCTATTTGTTTCTGGTCAACTAAGCACATCTCAACTCTGATTCTAACCCCTTGTCAGCTTGAATATCTATTTGCCATCAGACCCCATAGTTCATTTAGTAGTATTTTTAGTCAGATATTTGCTTGGCCTATGTACACATATGTCTGTAAGTAACAGAGGTGGACTTGAAAGCTTCCCTTCAAGTGTGTGTGTCTGTGTGTGTATGATAATCTGCACACAAATTTCAGAGTAACTCATGATTTCATGAATAAATAAAACCTTTGGAATATGGTTCCTCATGGAGTTACTTGCTTTTCTCGCACCCACATGCTATTATTTATAAAAATATAGTCAATATTAACTCCTTTAAAAAATGTCTAAGGGATTAATATATATACAGAGTACTTTAGGATACTATTTTAAGATTTATAAGATATTTGCTTACACGTCCATGAAGACAAACTGAGAATTGCTTTTCTCTTTCAAGTAAAACTTGCACCTAAATATATATACAATATAATTTGCCTTACTCTTTAAATACCTGTAACATCAGAAAATCTTTCACTGCTAGGGGACAAAGAAACAAAGGGAACAAAAAACCACTTTCTTAAGCATCCTTGCCAAGAGGAACTGTTCTGTCTTTGTCTCTTGATCATCATTTTCATCCAATTTTGGCTAAAACAAGGACAGGATTGTTCACTAATTACCAATGTCAGGACATAAAAATTTGACCTAAAACTTAAGGTTAAACTGAACAAAGCCAAAGTGTCATTTAAAACAGCAATAAATTGTAGTGGCAAGGAAAACAATTTGTTATACACTAAGATGAACATAAAGCATACTTTTTCTTCTGCAATTTGTAGCATTGATATAAGTAGCAATTTATAATGTTCACTTGTCATCACAGTAGTGCTTAATAAATCTAAGAAATGAGGCTATATTTGAATTCAGGGTGCATAAGAATTCTTCAATAAACTGGCCTTCTTTTAAATGAAAGAAGTGCATTTGTATTGAAAAGCAATTATTAGAATTTAATTTTATCAGCAAGGAGGATTAATCACCTGCTTAAAATGATAATTTTGGATAATGAAGTTGCTAAGAAAAGTTTTCTTTTTTTGCACTTCCTGATTTTATTATGATTTTAGTCAGGTGCTATTTTTCTTACTTTGCCAGGATGATTAATCATTATTCATAACTTTAGTGTTGTCATTATTATTTATTTATTGACTGTTGAGAGAAAACCCAATTCTACAAACTCTGGAGTTCAAGCTCATATAGGTATATTTACCATTTTATTCCACATAATCCAGTTAAAATGAATAACATAAAGTGAAAAGTGAAATTTTAATATTAACTACATTCAGAATGCATCATTCATAGTTGAAAATAGATTTATCATTGAAAATGCATATTTTTCATTACTAGAGGTTAATNGATCTCCAGTAGCGTGTTGGGCACCTACTGACCTGGGGAGTTCCTCTTTCAGTATCTTATCATTTTGCCTTTCATACTTTTCATGGGGTTCTCAAGGCAAGAATACTGAAGCGGTTTGCCATTCCCTTCTCCAGTGGACCACATTCTGTCAGACCTCTCCACCATGACTGGCCCATCTTGTGTTGCCTTACGGGCATGGCTTAGTTTCATTGAGTTAGACAAGGCTGTGGTCGGCTGTGACTGGCACACTAAGCACGAGTGGCTGCAACTGGTGCACTAAGCATGGCCGAGAGGAGCTGACCCACATCCGAGGTCAGGGTCAGAAGCCGGGAGGACCCCACGCCTGAAGGATAGTGGCCAAGAGGAGTTGCCCCACATCCGGGCTCAGGGGCAGCAGCTGAGAGTGCCAGGCTGTGGCAGTACAGGAATGGCTGAGAGGAAGGCCAGAGGTGGCGGCCAAGAGGAGCTACTCTGCTTCCAAGGTCAGGGGCAGTGGCCAGTTGGAGCAACCCCATGTCCAAGGAGCTGTGGCTGTGCGGGCGCAGGAGGGCCTAGAGGAGCTATCCCACCTTGAAGGTCAGGAAGTGTGGCGGTGAGGAGATACCCTTCGACCAAGGTAAGGAGCAGCAGCTGCGCTTTGCTGGAGCAGCCGTGAAGCAATACCCCACACCCAAGGTGAGAGAAACCCAAGTAAGAAGGTAGGTGTTGCAAGAGGGCATCAGAAGGCAGACACACTGAAACCATACTCACAGAAAACTTGTCAATCTAATCACAGTACGACCACAGCCTTATCTAACTCAATAATCACTAGGGAAATGCAAGTCACAACTACAAGGAGGTATCACCTCACATCTTTTAGAATAGTATCATCAGGAACACAAGAGATAACAAATGTTGGCCAGGATATGGAGAAAAGGGACCGCTTATACACTGTTGAAAATGCAAATTGGCTCAGCCCCTCTGGTTGACACTCCTCCACTCCTAGGTATAAACCTAAAGTATATACCCAAAGCAGGGTATTGAAAAGATATAGCAGTCCCATACTTACTGCAGCCTTATTCACAACAGCCAAGATATAGAAACAACTTATACCTGTCAATAGATTAATGGATAAAGATTGGTGTATATATAATCAATGGAGTATTAGTCAGTTATGAAAAAGAGGGAAATCGTACCATTTGCAACAACATAGGTGAAACTTAAGGGCATTATACTAAGTGAGATAAGTAAGACAGAGGAAGACAAAATACTGTATGATATTTATATATGGAATCTTAAAATGCTGAACTTGTAAAAATAGAATGATAGTTACTGGGGTTGATGGGTGGGGGAATTTGAGAGATGCAGTTAAGCGTGTATGTGTGTGTGTCTGTGCCCAGTCATGTCCGACTCTTTGCAACCCCATGGACTGTAGCCCACCAGACTCCTCATCCATGGTATTTTCCTAGCAAAAATACTGGAGCAGATTGCCATTTCATCCCCCAGAGAATCTTCCTGACCCAGGGATTGAAGATGAGGATGAGGATCTCCTATGTCTCCAGCATTGCAAGTGGATTCTTTACATTGAGCCACCAGGGAAGCCCAGTTTAAGGGTACAAATTTGAAACGAGTAGGTAAATAAGTCCTAGGGAACACACAGCCTAATGATTATAGATGACAATAATGCATTATAAACTTCAAAGTTGCTGAGACTAAATCCCAGTTATTCCCACCACAGAAAAGAAATGATAATTATGTGACCTGATAAAGGTTTAGCTAGCTAATCATATTGCAGTATATAAATAGATCAACATGATGGACATCTTAAACTTATCCATTGTTACATGGCAATTCTATTCAATAAAAATTTAAAAAAAAACAAGCTTAAGAATCCACAAAAAACATAAATGATCTTAATGTATATTGTTAAGTGAAAGAAGCCAGCCAGAAAAGACTACATACTGTATGATTCCAATTACATGATATTCTAGAAAAGGCAAACTTTTAGCGATATTAAAAAAATAAAGGTTGCCATGAGTTGGGGTTGCAAAGGTGGAAGGATTTGAATGAGTAAACTACAAGAAATTGTTTAATACAGTGAACTGGTTCTGTATGGTACAATAATGGTGAATACATATCACCATGCATTTGTCAAAACCCATGGAACATTACAGTACAAAGTACAAACCATAACACATGCACACTTTAAAAACTAATTTAGGAGTTCATGAGGATGAAATGAAAAATGTGACAATATTAATTTATTGCAAATATATGGAGCTAATTCACTGAAGGAAGTGATAAGATACTGACCTAAGTAAGTTGTCAGAAAAAAAAATAATTCTACCTCAATGAATGTAGATTAAACGGACAGAGGAACCTCTAAGAGAAGTGCATTCTCTTTCAGTTCTTGGAGCCAAGAGTCCAAAATGAGTCTCATGAGCCTAAAGTCAAGATGTTCAACAGTGTTAGCTCCTTCTGGAGGCTCCAGGGAAGAATGTGTTCCTTATCTTTTCCAGCTTCTTGTGACTGCCAGCATTACTTGACTTCTGTTTCTGTTGTCACATTGCTTTCTCTTCTTCTGTAGTCAAATCTCCTTCTGCCTCCCTCTTTTAAGGGCATTTGTGGTTACATATATGTGTTCACCCAGATAAGGAAGGTAATCTTCCCATGTCAAAATTATTAACTTCATGATATCTGCAAATTTCTTTTTGCAATATAAGATTAACTTCACAGGGACTAGGACATAGATATATTTAAGGCCATTATTCAGCCCAGCACACTAACCATGAGAAAAGACATCAGACATATTCCAGCTGACAGATATTCCACAAAACATCTGGCCAGTAGGCCTCAAAACTGTCAAGGTTATCAAAAACAAGCAAAGTCTGAGAAACTGTCATAGACAAGAGGAGTCTAAGAGATGATAACTCCATGTAGTAAAATATCCTAAATGGAATCTCAAAGAGCAAAAGACCATTAGCTAAAAATTAAGGAAATCTGAAAAAAGTGGGATTCTGTTAATAATAGTGGTCTATATAGGATTATTAATTATAAAAAATATACTAGATTAATGTAAACTGTTAATAATAAAGGAAATTGGATGTATTGTACATGAAAACTGTGTACTATCTTTACCATTTTTAATAAATAAGTTCAACATATTTTATTTATAGTCTGATTTCAATTATGCTCAGAACAATGTAAGTATAAACAAAGTCCAGGAAGAAGCATATAAAATATGCAAAGTCAATTTTAATTGATGGTAGCTGGTCTAAGACATGATTTTCATATTAAAAACAAATATGTAACTATTATTAATATAAATTAAAATTGCCTTGAATTTTGAAGCTAAAAATGAAATTCCGGTATTGGTGGTCATTTTGAATCATGAATCTATGTGTGATCATAAATGATATTACAACTAGCCACCTTGGTTGCACTTCAAATTATTTCTTTAGGACAGACTCCAAGAAGCAGGTAGAATTACTAATAGATATGATAATTTAAGAAGGATTATATATATTTATTCTCCCATAAGCCAGTTCACTGCAAATTTATCCACTGCTTTTCTGTCTAGCAAGTTTTTCTGAATCTAGAGATTATTTAAATATCTACCTATATTTTTTCTGATATTTAAGCCCATCTTGTACTCATACAGAAGAATTTTAAACTTGATTGTTAAAAAGGATGAAAATTAGGAGAATAAAATTATCTTTCCATAATATTTTGGTTATTTTTTATTAAATTTATTTACTTGCATCAAAAATCTGAAATCATCAGTAGCTTAGTTTTCTTGATCTTTAAACTGAAGAAATGTTCCCAAATGAGCACTTGCAGAAATTAAAGTCTGTTTTTGATTTAGGTAAGCTCCTCCAACTTCAGGTTGAAGTACTCATCAGTTGAAACTAAAAAAAAAAATATGTCCTTTTGGGAAGCGAGGTGTAGGTGCTTATGATAGCTCTGGCAATATCTTGATGACTTCCGCAATGGATATGGACCCAGGACACAGGAAAATATTCTTTTCAAAGAATTCGATCTAGCACAGTTTATGATAAAATGTATTGTAACTTATTTGTTTTCAATTTTATTTAGTTAAGAAAAATTTAGATATTTGACTAGATCTGTATTGTTAACAACTCTTGACCACATGAAATAATTGTTTTAGTAAGTGGTGTTGCACAGCTAGAGGACGATCTGAAAAACTACAGACAACTTGAAATCACTTGTTTCCACTTCTTGTTCTCCTGGTAACAGTAAGAGGTGAAAGTCTCAAGAACCTACTAAAAGTGTTAGATGTGTTAAGCCTTAATGGAACACTCTCTTATCATGCTACAAATAAGGGAATTACAGAATCATAGAGTGAGAATGTGATTCTCTGTTGACAATGTTAAACAAACTTGTTTAAAAAGAATTTTATATAAAAGTTTTAAAAAATTCTATTTTTGAAAATATATCTTGCATGCTCAATGGATAAGAACAAAAATTATTTGCATGTAGTTAGAAAATTATTACAGTCCATGTACTAAAGGGTAGCTTAGTGGCAGTTGAGAATTCTACCACTGAACCACCCAGTCACCAAAATAGTAGCTTAATGATCTATCATATACAGTATTAAAATATTATTCCATTCTTACATTGCCTTTATTCTTTGAATTTAAGTCATAAAAGACTAAGTTCTGTTTCCTCAGGATGGAGAGTGGGGAAGGCATTATTTGAGAAGATAACTCAATGTATTTTTAAAGTTATATTTAATTTTCAAGCATACTAGCTCTCCTCAGTGTGAATTGGATCAAACCCACTAATTCTGAACTAATCGGTGCCCATACTTCAGGTCAGGTAGCACCGCATTGATATCCAGTGACTATTTTCTCATAGAGATTATATGTTAATTTTTTCCTTTTGCTTTCTTTAAATCTAAATCATTGAATGTATTAAATATTCATTAAAGGAGAACATTTTCTTTTTCTTAATATTTTATGCTATTGAAGTATAGTTGATTTATAATGTTGTTAGTTTAGGTGTACAGCAAAGTGATTCAGCTATATATATATATTTATATATATATATGAATGAAAAGAATTAAATCATTCTTTTTTAGATTCTTTCCCATATAGATCATTACAGAGTATTGAGTAGAGTGTGCTATACAGAAGGTCTTTGTTGGTTATCTATTTTATTCTAGAATATTCCCTTCTTGGGAACTGGGATAAAGATTGATCTTTTCCAACCCCGTGGCCACTGCTGTCTTCCATATTTGCTGTGGATGGTGACTGCAGCCATGAAATCAGAAGACAATTGCTTCTTGACAAGAAAGCTATGACAAACCTAGACACTGTGTTAAAAAGAATAGATATCACTCTGCCGACAAAGGTCTGTATAGTCAAAGCTATGGTCTTCCCACTGGTCATGTATGGTTGTGAGAGCTGAACTGTAAAGAAGGCAGAGCACTAAAGAATTGATACCTTTGATCTGTGGGGCTGGAGAAGACTCCTGAGAGTCTCTTGGACATCAAGGATATCAAACCCGTCAGTCTTAAAGGAAATCAACCTTGAATACTCATTTGAAGGACTGATACTGAAGCTGAAGTATTTTGGTCACCTGATGCGAACAGCCGATTCCTTGAAAAAGTCCCTGATGCTGGGAAAGATTGAGGGCAGGAGAAGAGAGCATCAGAGGATGAGATGGCTGCATGGCATCACTGATGCAATGGACATGACCTTGGGCAAACTTCTGGAGATGGTGAGGGACAGGGAGGCTTAGTGTGCTGCAGTTTATGGGCTCGCGAAAAGTCAGACATGACTGGGCCACTGAACAACAACAAATAATATATTAACCCGATGTTTAAGTTGTCACTATAATCAATCTGTTCTCACATGTCATGTGGACTACAACAGTGATCTAACTGGTCCCTGCTTGGTATGCTGGTCCTCTCCTTTCCTTTATTTCCATACTGCAATAGAATGATGTTTTCAATATAAATTGGATATATTTAAATTTATATCTGCTTACTATTGCATTTAGGATAAAATCCTAACTCTTTTATCATAGACTTTTAGGAACTGTCCCCTAGACTTCATCTTGTATTCCTTTCTCTGCTTCAGACACATACTCCCTTGCCAGTTCTTCACACATAATAAGCTAAGTCCTGCTTAGGGCCTTGGCATATGTTCTTCTCTCAACTTGAAACACTCTCCTGAAATCTTTACATGACTGACTTGTGTTATTTATGTCTCAGATAAAATTTCACTGTCCCTAACGTTCCCTCTAGAAAATACTACCACCTGACCCTAAACCTCCTTATCACAGAACCTTGTTCATCTCCTTCTGAGCACTTGGCCACACCCTGTAATTGATGCATTCATTTAATTACTTCAATTATGCCTGTTTTCCCCATGAAAATGGATGTTTCAGAAAAGTCCACTTGGCTTGTACACTAATGTATCAACA
>SJYA01003353.1:662909-674638 GCA_006410615.1 Neotragus moschatus | reverse complement strand
AAAATTGGGAAATTTTTTCCTTTATATGATGAAGAAATATTTTCCTTAATACATACAGTATTCTTAAAAATCAATATAATGACAAATATCTCAAGCTACGTAATAATCTTTGAGGAGTAGGGCTTTATCTTAGTTAATGCTTTATCGTTAGCTCCTAACACATAGTACATATTTGAAAAGTATTTTATAAGTGAATTATTTTCAAACAGAAAAATGAACTCATAAACAAATGAAAATATTCAAGTTTAATAAAAATTAATTAAATAAAAATCAAAATGTTATCCTTTGTTTGGATTACTTATCTATCTTCTTACACACCTAGAAGATTAATCAAGCTTCAAGATGTATACCAAGTATCATGTCATCGCTGAAGTCTTTCCTATTTCTCTATTCACATCATCTTCAGTGTTATCAGGTCACTGTATATTTTATCCTGTCATTGAATTTATCTTATCATAATTTGAGGGCATGTTTGTCGTCACAGCTGGACTTCCTTCTAAAGGGCAATGAAATTTTCTTTTTAGTCCGTTTTTTAAAAACTGGGGTATAAATGACATATAACATTACATTACTAAAAAAATGGAAAGCAATATTGATTCATAAAGAAAAATAGAAAGTGAATTAATCTTTCTTTATCATAGTATGCAAGTTTACTTTAAAAGTATATATTCATTTTTATGATTTTGTTGGTCTTTGCTAAAAGTTAAGGTTTTAAAATTTATTTTTGTTTAGTAGTAAATTTTCCAAATTGCCAAAGCCTTTGACTGTGTGGATCACAATAAACTCTGGAAAATTCTGAAGCAGATGGGAATACCAGANAAGAAACGAATTGCCAATCTAGATTCAATACAGGATACAGGATGCTTGGGGCTGGTGCACAGGGATGATCCAGAGAGATGATATGGGGTGGGAGGTGGGAGGGGGTTCAGGATTGGGAACTCATGTACACCCGTGGCGGATTCATGTCAATGTATGGCAAAACCAATAATGTAAAGTAAAATAAAGTAAAAATAAAGATTTAAAAAAATAAAGTAGGGCAAGTATGAAAAAAATAAAACATTTTTAATTGGAGGACAACTGCTTTATAATATTGTGTTGGTTTCCGCTTTATATCAACATGAATCAGCCATAGGTATACATATGTGCCCTCCCTCTAGCACCTGCTTTCCACCTCCCACCCCATCTCACTGCTCTAGGTTATCACAGAGCACCGGGTTTGAACTCCAGTTATTAGTTTTGTTGTTGTTCAGTCACTCAGTTGTGCTGACTCTTTGCAACCCCATGGACAGCAGCATGTCAGGTTTCCCTGTCCTTCACTATCTCCCTAAGTTTGTTCAAACTCATGTCCATTGAGTCTATGATGCCATCCAACCATCTCATCTTCTGTTGCCCCCTTCTCCTCCTGCCCTTAATCATTACCAGAATCAGGGTCTTTTAAAATGAGTTGGTTCTTCACATCGGGTGGCTAAAGTATTGGAGCTTCAGCTTTAGCATCAGGACTTACAATTNATCTCCCTAAGTTTGTTCAAACTCATGTCCATTGAGTCTATGATGCCATCCAACCATCTCATCTTCTGTTGCCCCCTTCTCCTCCTGCCCTTAATCATTACCAGAATCAGGGTCTTTTAAAATGAGTTGGTTCTTCACATCGGGTGGCTAAAGTATTGGAGCTTCAGCTTTAGCATCAGGACTTACAATTAATATTCAGGGTTGATTTCCTTTAGGATGGACTGGTTTGATCTCCTTGCTGTCCAAGGGACTCTCAAGAATCTTCTCCAGTACAATAGCTCAAAAGCATCAATTCTTCGGCCTTCTCTATGACCCAAATCTCACATCCATATATGACTACTGGAAAAACCATAGCTTTGACTGTACTGACCTTCGTTGGCAAAGTGACGTCTCTGCTTTTTAATATGCTGTTTAGGTTTGTCATAGCTTTTCTTCCAAGAAGCAAGTGTTATTGAATTTCATGGCTGGTTCTAGAAGACCTACAAGACCTTCTAGAACTAACTTCAAAAAAGATGTCCTCTTCATCATAGGGGATTGGAATGCAAATGTAGGAAGTCAAGAGATACCTGGAGTAACAGACAAGTTTGGCCTTGGAGTACAAAATGAAGCAGGGCAAAGGCTAACAGAGTTTTGCCAAGAGAATGCACTAGTCATAGCAAACACCCTTTTCCAATAACACAAGAGATGACTCTACACATGGACATTACCATGTGGTCAATACTGAAATCAGACTGATTATATTCCTTGCAGCCAAAGGTGGAGAAAATCTATGCAGTCAGCAAAAACAAGACCTGGAGCTGACTGTGACTCAGATCATGAACTCCTTATTGCCAAATTCAGACTTAAATTGAAGAAAGTAAAGAAAACCACTAGGCCATTCAGGTATGACCTAAATAGATTATACAGTGGAAGTGACAAATAGATTCAGGGGATTTAGATCTGATAGACAGAGTGCTTGAAGAACTATGGACAGAGGTTCAAGACAATGCACAAGAGGCAGTGATCAAGACCATCCCCAAGAAAAAGAAAGGCAAAATAGTTGTCTGAGGAGGCCTTACAAATAGCTGAGAAAAAAAGATAAGGGAAAGGCAAAGGAGAAAAGGAAGTATATATACATCTGAATGCAGAGTTCCACCTATTAGTCCTCTACATTTTGAACAGGGTACTATTTCTTTTTTATATATATATAATTTTATTTTAATTGGAGGTTAATTACTTTACAATATTGTATTGATTTTGCCATACATCAACATGAATCCGCCACAGGTATACACGTGCTCCCCATCCTGAACCCCCCTCCCTCCTCCCTCCCCGTACCATCCCTCTGGGTCATCTCAGTGCACCAGCCCCAAGCATCCAGTATCATGAATCAAACTATTTCTTAAGATGTGTTTGATAAGTTTGCTCATTTAATGTTTTGTTCTTGAAACTCAGTCTTGTTTGAGCATCAGTAATAATGTTTTCAGGATAATTGTGACAATGCTGTAGGTTATTTATGTTGCATAAATCCTATAATGTTTAGAAAATAGTTCCAGATTTATTCCAGATAAGGGCCAATTTATTCTCCATTTATCCTCACTCCTGCTAATATTACTATTATGTATTTTAAAAATAACCTCTGCCAATGCAATAGAGAAATATTTTATATAAATATTTGCATTTTTTTGATTGTTTATCATCCTTGTACAGGATATTTCAAGTATTCTGATTGTCATTTATTTTAGGAATTGCATTTTCCCCTCTTTTGCCCACTTTTGTCCTATTTCAGAGTTTTTCTAAATCAGTATAAAACATTTATTTATATTAAACATATTAACTTATTGTCCATCATATGCAATGCAAGTTATTTATTTAGCTCTTCGACTTTAGTTTTGCTAAAAGTGGATGTTTATTTTAAAACAAATTTGCATGTAGGCAATAGTGTCAGCTTTACACATGTGATATCCTTCTACCTTTACATTATTTCAGTTATTATAGCTGAATTTTATTAAGTGATAATAAAATTTGATCATAACTCTGATTTCTGGCTAAGTTTACTTATATTTTCTTGCTTATTTATTTCTCCATCTATATGATGGCATTGCTTTGCTATTTTTTTTAAAGACGGAAGAAGAGAGGGAAGAGATTTTGACTAGAATTTTATTATATGTGTAATTTTGAGAATTTTTGTAACTACAACATCCAGTCTTACACTTTTCCCTCAGTTTATTTACATCACTTTTTATCTATTCCAATATTAAAACTATTTTTAAGGTCATGCAAATATATGTACTCTACATTTTCAGTTAAAATTATCCTAAGATATTTTATATTTATATTAATGTTGCTATTTTCAATAAAATACATCTGTGTCATTATTTACTTCCCACTTTTTACACCTTTTAAAAATTTTATTGTTATGTAACTAGGTCTATAGTGTTATGCTGAGTAAAAGTGTTGATAGTGACCTTTCATATCTTGTTCCAAATTTTAATGAAAATATTTTTAATGTTTTACTGTTATGCATTATGTGAGATATAGTTTTTTTTTTTTAACTGTTTTTTCAGAGTCCTGGTGTCTGAGTGATTCCCTGGGCCCAGCAAAGGGACCAAATTTCCAGAACCTTGGAGACAAGGGATAACACCCCAAAATATGGACTCATTTTCCACTCTACCTTGATTGGCCGAGCAGCTGCCAAGAACAAAGACTGCATCTCCTGATAACTGGCAAACAAATGCAGTATTGCCTCAAGAATCTATTGCTTCTCTAAGGTGCCCACCAGTGTTTTGGGGGAGAAGCTTCGAAATCAAGCCTTTCTATGAGACTAGAGAGATTCCCCGAAAGAATCTGGATGTCATGAAGGAGGCAATGGTTCAGGCAGAGGAAGTGGCTGTTGAGATTACTAGGAAGCTCGAGAAATATCTTTCTAGTGGGGTCTAACTTACAGAGGTATTGCCCATTTCATTGCCTAGAGCCCAATAAAAATAAAAACAAACACAAAAAAAACAGCAACTGTGTTTTGAGGTATAATTTATATATCATGTAAGTTACTTATTTCAATTGAATAAGTCAATGCTATTTAGTAAATTTACTGAGCTCTACAATCAATCACTCCAACATGATTTTAAAAGGTTTCCAGTTCAGTCACTCAATCGTGTCTGACTCTTTGGGACACCATAAACTGCAACACACCAGACTTCCCTGTACATCACCAACTCCTGGAGCTTGCTCAAACTCATGTCCATCGAGTTGGTGATGCCATCCAACCATCTCATCTTCTGTAGTCCCCTTCTACTCTTGCCTTCAATCTTTCCCAGCATAAGGATCTTTTCCAATGAATTGGCTCTTTGCATCAGGTGGCGAAAGTATTGGAGCTTCGGCTTCACCATCAGTCCTTCCAATGAATATTCAGGCTGATTTTCTTTAGGGATGATTGGTTGGATCTCCTTGCAGTCCGAGGGACTCTCAAGAGTCTTTTCCAACACCACAGTTCAGAAGCATCAATTCTTCAGCTCTCAGCTTTCTTTATGGTCCAAATCTCACATCCATTCATGATTATTGGAAAAACCATGGCTTTGAATATACAGATTTTTGTGAGCAAAGTAATGTCTCTGCTTTTTAATATGTTGTCTAGATTGGTCATAGCTTTTCTTCCAAGAAGGAAGCATCTTTTAATTTCATGGCTGCAGTCACCACCTGCAGTGATTTTGGAGCCCAAGAAAAGCATGTCTGTCACTGTTTCCATTGTTTCTTCATCTATCTGCATGAAGTGATGGGACCAGATGCCATGATCTTAGTTTTTTGAATGTTGAGTTTTAAGCCAGCTTTTTCACTCTCCTCTTTCACTTTCATCAAGAGGCTCTTTAGTTCTTGTTCACTTTCTGCCCTAAATGGTATCATCTGCATATCTGAGGTTATTGCTATTTCTCCCTCCAATCCTGATTCCAGCTTGTGCTTCTTCCAGCCCGGAATTTCACATGATATACTCCACATATAAGTTAAGTAAGTGGGGTGACAATATATAGCTTTGATGTACTCCTTTTCCAATTTGGGACCAGTCAGTTGTTCCATGTCTGGTTCTGACCGTTGCTTCTTGACCATCACTCCACAAAGATACTTCATGCCCATTTTCAGTCATTCACTGAATACTATTCAGCCAAAAGGTAAGCCTGCCATTTACAGAAATAAGGGTTATAAGATATTTAATGAAACTAGCCAGACAAAGACAAGTACTGTATTATCTCACTTATATGTGGAATCTTACCAAAAGTCAAACTTGTAGACACAGAAATTAGAATGGTGGTTACTAGGTGGTATGTGGTGGGAAAGATAGGGAGATTGTGTTCAAAGACTACATGCCTTCAGTAACAAAATGAATAAGCTCTGGGGATCTAATGGTGACAATAGTTAATAATACTGTATTGTTTTCTTGAAATTTGCTGAGAGTCAACTTTAAACATTATCATCACAAAAGTAAAACAGATAACTAAGTAAGCTGATGGATGTGTGAGTTAACCAGATATTGGTAATCATTTCACCAAGTATATTTATGCCTAATTGTCACTTTAAATATATATAATTTTATTTGTCAATTATACCTCCATAAAGCTGGTGGAGGAGAAAAGATTGCAAATAAAAACACTATCTTGAGTTTCTAGCCTGATAGCCTGCTTGTGAATTTTGGACTCAGGCTGTATTATCAGCTCTTCCCTGAATTTCCAACTTGCCAGCCAGCTTTACAAATTTCAGACTTGCTAGTTTTCACAACTGTGTGCATGATGTCATCAAAATCAATGCCTTGCTCCCTCTCAGTGTATGTAGCTGTCTCTCTGAGACACATATATTTGCATATTTTTATATATGATATTTTTGAGTAATCTTGTCTTACTGTTGCATTTTGGGTGTATTTTTCTAAATTTTTCATGTTTAAAAACTTCAAAAATATACTTATTTTGGAAGTTTTCATTAAGCTATTTTCAATGTTCCTGTTATTTTTCTAATTTTTTGGTTAAGTAATTCATTTGCTTCTTTAAAAGTAATTTGGAGAACAGTGTGGAGATTCCTTAAAAAAATGGAAATAGAACTGCCTTATGACTCAGCAATCCCACTGCTGGGCATACACACTGAGGAAACCAGAATTGAAAGAGACACGTGTACCCCAATGTTCATCGCAGCGCTGTTTATAATAGCCAGGACATGGAAGCAACCTAGATTTCCATCAGCAGATGAATGGATAAGAAAGCTGTGGTACATATACACAATGGAGTATTACTCAGCCATTAAAAAGAATACATTTGAATCAGTTCTAATGAGGTGGATGAAACTGGAGCCAATTATACAGAGTGAAGTAAGCTAGAAAGAAAAACACCAATACAGTATTCTAACACATATATATGGAATTTACAAACATAGTAACAATAACCCTGTATGCAAGACAGCAAAAGAGACACAGATGTATAAAACAGTCTTTTGGACTCTGTGGGAGAGGGAGAGGGTTGGATGATTTGGGAGAATGGCATTGAAACATGTATACTATCATATAAGAAATGAATCACCAGTCTAGGTTTGATGTGGGATACAGGATCCTTGGGGCTGGTGCACTGGGATGACCCAGAGAGATGGTATGGGGAGGAAGATGGGAGGGTGGTTCAGGATTGGGAACACGTGTACACCTGTGGTGGATTCATGTTGATGTATGGCAAAACCAATACAGTATTGTAAAGTAAAATAAAAATAAATAAATAAATAAAATAAAAACAAAAAAATAATTTAACATTGGCTTGATTTAAGACAATATATATGTTTAAAATTTATAGAATCCTATTGAATCCATGTTGAATTGGCTGCTACTCTTTCAAGCTTTCATAAGCTCTAAATCTTTTCCCCACAGGGGATGGGGGGAGAAAGAGATTTAGGATTTAATGAAAGCAGAGAGATGGTGTATATATATATATATATATATATATATATACACACACACTTATATATATATATATATAATTATGACTGACTTCTGCTGTTGCCCAATCCAGGTGACTCAGGAGATGCAGGTTTCATCCTTGGGTAGGGAAGATCCCCTGGAGAAGGGAATGGAAACCCACTCCAATATTCCTGCCTGGAGAATCCCATGAACAGAGGAGCCTTGTGGGCTATATGGTTCATAGTGTTGGAAAGAGTCAGACACACACACACAACAGAAACTGAGAGCCTGAGCACACACACACAACAGAAACTAACACAACACTGTAAAGCAATTTTCTTCCAATTAAAAAATAAATTTAAAAAATTAGTTTTAGAAATGAGAAAAAAATCTTTCCCTCTCTACCACTACTAAGAAATCACTGGTGAGTTTTTACCAAAAGGTTGACATGCTTTGATTTGTAATTTATATCATTTATTCTGTCTAACATCAGCATGGGATATATACTGGCTGGGAGTAATGTTGGTGTAAAGGAAATCTGTCAGAGAGTAACCAGATAACTATGTGTATAGATAGTAGAAAGAAGAAGAGATTCAAGAGAATTTAAGAGATACAATCAATAGCATTGAGTAACTGATTGGAATGGTGAATGAGAAAATATCAGGTGCAAGAGGAGAAGTATGTGGTAGGCCAGAAAAGAACATTGGAATTTATAGGATCTGTGTGATAGCTATATGGATATTAAGACACAAGATGGATTTGTCAGAAAGGATTAGTTTAAATATACAGACTTGTGAAGAAAATCATGAGCTGTGAGAATCAATTTAATGACTCAGAAAAATTAAGGAGAAAAAAACAAACAGCTATGGTTAGAATCCTAGGGAACATCTAAATTTAAGATATAGAGAAGGGTACCCCATAGAGGAGTGTCTTCATCAGTTTGAGCTGCTACTATACATATATAGCCTGTGTGGCTCAAACAACAAATATTTATTTCTCGAAGTTCTGGAGACTAAGTCTGAGATCAAGGAGCTGGTAGATTTTGTGCCTGATACAAGCTTGATTCATGGTAGCACACTACCAACTTCTTGTTGTGTCCTCGTATGGTAGAAAGAGAGCTAGAAATATCTCTGGGATCTCTTTTATAAGGACACTAACCACATTCATGAGGATTTCCCCATCATGACTTAATTGTCTTCCAAAGGCATTAAGTTTTCAACATGTGAATATAGGGGAGACACAAACATTGAGTCCATAACAAGGAGCTTGAGAAGAAGAAAGTTAAGCATGGGGAAAATCAGGAAATAGTGGTATCACAAAACCCAAAGGTAAATAGCATTCCTGGCTTGCCCTTTAAGTTTGAGTATCTTTTAAGTAGCAGCCTGATGGAATGTGAGAGGAAACAGCTTATGAATGCCTTCATTTGGCACCATTGCTCATTAAATATCATCTTTGTAAGATCTCATTCCCATAGAATTGGTTTGTGCTATGAACTCTGTGTTCTCCTTATTCATTATAGGCCTTACTTGACTCTTATTCACAGAAGCTGATGAAACTGGGAACTGGTCTACAGAGGAAAAATGTTTAGCAATGAATTTGGTAATGGAGTCTTTTTAGTCACAGAATTTTTTACAAGTTCTTTCAGCAAAGTTAATAGGACAATAGCACATTACATCTGTAGTAGTTTTATTTCACTGCTGAACGACTTGCACTGTATTTATTCTTTCCACGCCTTAAAATTCCAGCTATTATTGAATTCTGTGCTGTTGTGGGCTATGACCAAACATTAATAATATTTCATATTCTAAATGTTTTGTTCACTAAAAATGCACATGAAGAAAAACTTGGTTTTGAAATATTATTTTGGTCCCAATTCTAATGCCAGTGAAGTGGTATGAAAAGTAGAGACACAAGAAAATATAGTCAATATCATTGCTCTCCTCTCATTTACCATCTTTTTTCCCCACTAGATTTAATTTACTCATCATTTTCACTTTAATTGTTTTTATACCTTGCAAACTGTAATAGTCAAAAAGGAAATAAAAGACTTACATATTTCCAGAAGTTTTAATTTAGGAGTGTTTGCATACAGTTTACCTGCTGACAGTTCTATAAAACAGTGAAATAGTCAACGGATCTAGTTTAACTTTCTCCTAAAATCTATTAGTACCAAATGTCAGAAGATTAAAATACACTAGATTGTGTATGCCCTTGAGTATGTAGGGGAGTAAAAAACTCTTTTTCCTCTACATATCTTCTGTCTCTGCCCAGTACCCTATAACTTAGACTAATGAAAGACAGCTTAAGGAAAGAAAAACAAATAGAAGTTTTTAACCTGTGCATGATGCATGGATAACTCAAAGAGGTAGTTAGAACTTGGGTTTATCTAACATCCTAACAAAAGAACAATGAATTTTTAGAATTGTGGCAAGACAAAGGAAAAGGACTTTGGCATATCATGAGACAAAAAGTATATGGGGAAATTAATACTAGAGGAGCTACCTCACATCCAAGGTCAAGGACGGTGGCCAAGAGGAGCTATCCCATGTCAGAAGTCAGATGTGGCAGGTGAGAGGAGCTATTCCATGCTGGAGGTCAAGGACTGTGGCCGAGAGGAGCTACCACACACCCGAGATCAGGGGAGGCGGCCGAGAGGAGCAACCCCATGTCCAAAGATCGGCGGCTGCTTGGGCACAGGAGGGCAGAGAGGAACTACTCCACCTTCAAGGTAAGGAGGGGTGGCCGTGAGGAGATACCCCTCTTCCAAAGTAAGGAGCAGAGGCTGCACTTTGCTGGAGCAACCGTGAAGAGATAGCCCACGTCCAAGGTAAGAGAAACCCAAGTAAGATGGTAGGTGTTGTGAGAGGGCATCAGAGGGCAGACACACTAAGCCATAATCACAGAAAACTAGCCAATATGATCAAATGGACCACAGCCTTGTCTAACTCAATGAAACTAAGCCATGCCATGTGGGGCCACCCAAGTTGGGAGGGTCATGGTGGAGAGGTCTGACAGAACGTGATCCACTGGAGAAAGGAATGGCAAACCACTTCAGTATTCTTGCCTTGAAAACCCCATGAACAGTATGAAAAGGAAAAATGATAGGATACTGAAAGAGGAACTCCACAGGTCAGTAGATGCCCAATATGCTACTGGAGATTGGTGGAGAAATAACTCCAGAAAGAATGAAGGGATGGAGCAAAGCAAAAACAATACCCAGTTGTGAATGTGACTGGTGATAGAAGGAAGATCCAATGCTGTAAAGAGCAGTATTACATAGGAACCTGGAATGCCAGATTCATGAATCAAGGCAAATTGGAAGTGGTCAAACAAGAGATGGCAAGAGTGAACGTCGACATTCTAAGAATGAATGAACTAAAATGGACTGGAATGGGCAAATTTAACTCAGATGACCATTATATCTACAACTGTGGGCAAGAATCCGTTAGAAGAAATGGAGTAGCCATCATGGTCAACAAGAGTCCGAAATGCAGTACTTGGATGCAATCTTAAAAAACACAGAATGATCTCTGTTCGTTTCCAAGGCAAAAAATTCAGTATCACAGTGATCCAAGCCTATACCCCAACCAGTAATGCTGAAAAAGCTGAAGTTGAATGGTTCTATGAAGACCTACAAGATCTTTTAGAATTAACACCCAAAAAAGATGTCCTTTTCATTATAAGGGACTGGAATGCAAAAGTAGCAAGTCATGAAACACCTGGAATAACAGGCAAATTTGGCCTTGGGGTATGGAATGAGGCAGGGCAAAGGCTAATAGAGTTTTGCCAAGAGAACACACTGGTCATCACAAACACTCTTCCAACAACACAAGAGAAGACTCTACACATGGTCATCAACAGATGGTCAACACCGAAATCAGATTGATTGTATTCTTTGCAGCCAAAGATGGAGAAGCTCTATACAGTCAGCAAAAGCAAGACCAGGAGCTGACTGTGGCTCAGATTATGAACTCCTCATTTCCAAATTCAGACTGAAACTGAAGAAAGTGGGGAAAACCACTAGACCATCCAGGTATGACCTAAATAAAATCCTTTATGATTATACAGTGAAAGTGAGAAATAGATTTAAGGGACTAGATCTGATAGACAGAGTGCCTTATGAACTATGGACGGAGGTTCGTGACATTGTACAGGAGACAGGGATCAAGACCATACCCATGGAAAAGGAATGCAAAAAAGCAAAATGGCTGCCTGAGGAGGCCTTAAACATAGCTGTGAAAAGGAGAGAGGCGAAAAACAAAGGAGAAAAGGAAAGATATAAGCATCTGAATGCAGAGTTTCAAAGAATAGCAAGGAGAGA
>SJYA01003353.1:623238-647334 GCA_006410615.1 Neotragus moschatus | reverse complement strand
GTGAATGCAATCCTTTTATATTTATGGTGCCTATTGACAAATGAGGACTTAGTATTGCCATTTTATTTCTTGTTTTCTTGTTGCTCTATATCTCCATTGCTTGTTTTTCCTTGTAATTCTGTGTGCTATTTTGGTTTGGTCATTTTCTATATTGTCCGGGATTTCCTTTTTTATGTTTTCTGTCTCTGCTCTATGTTTACATTTTGTAGTTACTATGAGGTTTGCATAAAACATCTCATAGATAAATTTCTCCTTTTTCTGTGATAGCATCTCATCTTCATTTACTTATACAAATTCTTTTCTTTCTTTATTCTCCTTTAATGTTTTTGTTGTCTCAAATTATTTCTTTTTCTGTTGTAAGTTTGTTACCTGAGATAGCTATAATTATTTTTGTTTTTATTTTTCTAAAAATAAAAAGCTCTTTTGAGTAGAATTTTTCTGGTTTTATTTATCACCCAACTCAAACTTTTGCATAGTTTTGCAGCTTTGTTTCTGGTAGAAGTTCAGTTCAGTTCAGTCACTCAGTCGTGTCCAACTCTTTGTGACCCCATGAACTGCAGCACATCAGGCCCCCCTGTCCATCACCAACTCCTGGAGTTCACCCAAACCCCTGTTCATCGAGTTGGTGATGCCATCCAACCATCTCATCCTCTGTCGTCTCCTTCTCCTCCTGCCCTCAATCTTTCCCAGCATCAGGGTCTTTTCAAATGAGTCAGCTCTTCACATCAGGTGGCCAAAGTATTGGAGTTTCACCTTCAAAATAAGTCCTACCAATGAACGCCCAAGACTGATTTCCTTTAGGATGGACTGGTTGGATCTCCTTGCAGTCCAAGGGACTCTCAAGAGTCTTTTCCAATACCACAGTTCAAAAGCATCAATTCTTCGGTGCTCAGCCTTCTTTGCAGTCCAACTCTCACATCCATACATGACCACTGGAAAAACCATAGCCTTGACTAGACGGACCTTAGTCGGCAAAGTAATGTCTCTGCTTTACNCCTTGCAGTCCAAGGGACTCTCAAGAGTCTTTTCCAATACCACAGTTCAAAAGCATCAATTCTTCGGTGCTCAGCCTTCTTTGCAGTCCAACTCTCACATCCATACATGACCACTGGAAAAATGATAACTTTTCTTGACAGAGTATTCTTGGGTGACAGTTTTTATCTTAGTATTTTCAGAATGTCATTCCACTTCCTTCTGGCCTGTAGAGTTTGTACATAGCTCAGTTGGTAAATCATCTGTCTGCAATGCAGAAGACCTGGGTTCAATTCCTGAGTCAGGAAGATCCCCTGGAGAAGGAAATGGCAGCCCACTCCAGTATTCTTGCCTGGAGAATCCCATGGGCAGAGGAGCCTGACAGGCTATAGTCTATGGGATCGCAAGACTTGGACACGACTTAGCGACTAAACCACCACTGAGAAATCAGCTAATACCTCAGTGGGGATCCCTTTGTATGTTACTATCCCTTTTCCCCTAGCTGCCTTTAAAATTCTTTCTCTGTTATTGACTTTTGGCAACTTTAATATTATGTATCTGAAAGGTCTTTCTGCATTGAGACCATTAGGTGTTCTTCTAGCTTCATGGAGTTGTATATCCAGTTCCTATCCCAAATTTGTACAGTTCTCAGCTTTTATTTTGTTAAATAAATCTCTCTGCTCCCTTCTCCCTCTCTTTTCCTGTGAAGATACCCATTATCCTAATTTTGCCCTTCCTAAAAGAATCAGGTACCTCTTGTAGAATTTCCTTGCTTTTCTATATCTTATTTCTCTTCTACTTAGATCATGCTTAGATTTTTGTCTTTGTGCTTACTAATTCTTTCTTCCAAATGATCTGCTATATTTCCAATGTTTTTGGACGCATTTTTATTCTCAATTATTGAATTCTTCAGCTTCACAATTTCTGTTTGTCTCTTTTCAGAGTTTCAATCTCTTTGGCAAGATATTCCTTCTATTCATTAATTTTATTGCTAGGCTCATTAAATTGCCTTTCTGAGTGTTCTTGTATCTCATTGAATTTCTTCATGACACCTACTTTAAATTCGCTATCAGTTAAATCATAGTATTCCATGATTCTGAAAAACTATCTTTTTTTGGTAGTGGTATAGCATAACCGTGGTTCTTCATGGTACTTGAGTTGTTCCCCAGTTGGTATATTTGAAGTTAAATGACAGATTAGAAGTTAGTCTTCTGTTTTCTGGTAGGTGGTGCTGTAACACAAGATTTTGGTTTCTTTTACCTGTGTTACCTCTGTTTATACTTGAGAGTTGGCACTTTTCATCCTCCATCTTCTCTGTAAGAAGTATGACTGCATGTCTTCTTTATTTCTTCTTGTGTGCCTGGGGTCCTTGCTGCCTTGCTTCTGCCAGAATCACTGTCAACATTGGGCTCTTCCTTTGTATTGGGGATCCCCTGAGACACAGGCTCTACCATATGGGGAGGTGGCAGCAGTGGGGAGGGAGCTCAGGTCATAAAAGTGCTTCTACTTTGTCTAGTGTTGCAAGGTTCACTGGTTTCCACTACTGCCAATGGCGGGGTGTGAGGGTGGGGTGGCGGGGGTGGCCTGGCATCCTAAGTGCTCCAGCGGCTAGAGGGATGGAATCCTCGGCTCCATGGCTTTTGCTGCCCAGTTACCTGAGGCTGAAGAGCCTGGTGTTTGGGAGGCAAGGATCATGTATGCAGCTTCCCCTGCTGCTACTGGGGTCTCTAAAACTGTGCACTCAGCTGTAGTCAGAAGGTCATGATTGCAGGCACCAATCTACCCATGTTTAGATGTACAACATGGAAAATGCTCAGGCATCCTCTTGTGTTGAGCAGAGGCACTTTTGTTGAGCTGTGGGTATTTTACTCGTTGCAATATTGAAAGAAGGAGGTAAAGGTATATTTTCAGTCTGCAATGTTTCTGGCCTTACCACAAATCTACTGTTAAGAAACAGAATGTTTTACATTTTTTCAAATAAAAAATATTGTTTTTATTGAACCTTATTATAAACCCTAACATAATGAATATCATGTTCTTGAATGATTGAGTCACCTGTCATACATTCATTTTGTGGTTATAGTGATTAATTCTGGAGTGTTTGAAAGTTTATCTTATGTATTATGGTGATTTTAAAATTCCTGACACTGACATAGAAGTATGTCAATAATTTGTCAGCACATTCATGACTCACATAAAGTTCTACATGAAAAGCCATTGGTAATTTTCAAACATTTTAGAAAATGTCTGAAAAAAATCAATTAACCATGAAAGTTGCTTTTGATTCATTAGTAGTTTTAATATTTTTGATCGCATTAGAATCTGACTTTCTATCATTTTTAAGTGATAGTTTCTGAGAATTCATGTAGGAGTCTGTTTAATGTTGAACCAGTCAATTTGCCATGTATGGTTCTAATGAACTAGTTTCAAATTGGGAAAGGCTATATGTTGTCACCTTGCTTCTATGTGACTGTGCTAAGTCACTTCAGTCATGTCAGACTCTTTGTAATCCTTTGCAGTGTAGCCCACAAGACTTCTCTGTCCATGAGATTCTCCAGGCAAGAGTACCGGAGTAGGCCTCCTCCAGGGAATCTTCTTGACCAGGGATCCAACATGTGTCTCTTATGTCTCCAGCTTTGGCAGGTGAGTTCTTTACCACTAGTGCCACCTGGGGAGCCCATATCAGTTCAATTCAGCTCAAT
This sequence comes from Neotragus moschatus, assembly GCA_006410615.1. Taxonomy (NCBI): domain Eukaryota; kingdom Metazoa; phylum Chordata; class Mammalia; order Artiodactyla; family Bovidae; genus Neotragus; species Neotragus moschatus. The sequence continues at coordinate 643,660 of SJYA01003353.1, read as the reverse complement.
CAGTCATGTCTGACTCTTTGTGACCCCACGGACTGCAGCACACCAGGCTTCCCTGTGCATCACCAACTTCCAGAGCTTACTCAAACACATTTCCATCGAGTTGGTGATGCCATCCAACCATCTCACCCTCTGTTGTCCCCTTCTCCTCCTACCTTCAATCTTTCCCAGCATCAGGATCTTTTCAAATGAGTCAGTTCTTTGCATCAGGTGGCCAAAGTATTGGAATTTCAGCTTCAGCATCAGTACTTCAAATGAACATTCAGGACTGATTTCCTTTGGATGGACTGGATGGATCTCCTTGCTGCCCACGGGACCCTCAAGAGTCTTCTCCAACACCACAGTTCAAAAGCATCAATTCTTCAGTGCTCAGCTTTCTTTATAGTCCCACTATCACATCCATATATGAATACTGCAGAAATCATAGCTTTGACTAGATGGACTTTTGTTGGCAAAGTAATGTCTATGCTTTTTAATACGCTGTCTAGGTTTGTCATAACTTTTCTTCCAAGGAGTAAGCATCTTTTAATGTCATGGCTGTAGTAATCATCTGCAGTGATTTTGGAGCCCTCCTCAAATAAAGTCTGTCACTGTTTCCATTGCTTCCCCATCTATTTGCCATGAAGTGATGGGACCAAATGCCATGATCTTAGTTTTTCCTAATGTTGAGTTTTAAGCCAACTTTTTCACTCTCCTCTTTCACTTTCATCAACAGACTCTTTAATTCTTCTTCACTTTCTGCCATAAGGGCGGTGTCACATGCATATCTGAGGTTATTGATGTTTCTCCTGGCAATCTGGATTCCAGCTTGTGCTTCATCCATTCCAGCATTTCTCATGATGTACCGTGCATATAAGTTGAATAAGCAGGTGACAATATACATCCTTGACTCCTTTCCCTATGTGGAACTAGTCTGTTGTTCCATGTCCAGTTCTAACTGTTGCTTCCTGACATGCATACAGATTTCTCAAGAAGCAGGTCAGGTGGTTTGGCACTCCCATCTCTTTAAGAATTTTCCACAGATTGTTGTGATCCACACAGTTAAGGTTTTGGCATAGCCAATAAAGCAAAAGTAGATGTTTTTCTGGAACTCTCTTTTTTGATGATCCAGTGGATGTTGGCGATTTGATCTCTAGTTCCTCTGCCTTTTCTAAATCCAGCCTGAACATCTGGAAGTTCACAATTCATGTACTACTTAAGTCTGGCTTGGAGAATTTTGAGGCTTACTTTACTAGCGTGTGAGATGAGTGCAATTGGACGGTAGTTTGAGCATTTTTTTGGCATTCCTTTCTTTAGGAGTGGAATGAAAACTGATCTTTCCCAGTCCTGTGGCCACTGCTGAATTTTCCAAATTTGCTGGCATATATAGTGCAGTAATTTCACAACATCATCTTTTAGGATTTGAAATAGCTCAACTGGAATTGAGACACTCAGAGATGCTCAGAGGGCTCAAACAATCCTTGTGCACACCAGCACCCAGAGACCCCACAGAGACTGAGACAAAACTGTATTTAGGTTTCTCCTGCAGAGGTGCGGGTCAATAGTGCCCTGCTGCTGGGGGAGGGGCTCTGGGTGCAGCAGACCTGGTTATGGCATAAGCCCTCTTGGGGGAGATCACCATTAACCCCACTATTGAGTCACCAGCACCTACCCAGGACTGCAAAACAAACTCTTGGAGGGCACAAACAGAACCTTGTGCACATCAGGATCCAGGAGAAAGGAGCAGTGACCCCACAAGAGGCTGACTCAGACTTGCCCAGTAGTGTCCAAGAGTCTCTGGCAGATGTGTGGGTCAGTGGTGAGCTGCTGTAGGGTTGGGGACACTGAGTGCAGCAGTACCTGCATGGGACCTTTTGAAGGAGGTCGCCATTATCTTCATTAACTTCACTATAGTTTGGCCTCAAGCCAAACAACAGGGAGGGAACATAGCCCTGCACATCAACAGAAGATTGAATTAAAGATTTACTGAGCATGGCCCCACCCATCAGAACAAGATCCAACTCCCCCTCAGTCACTCTCTCCCATCAAGAAGCTTCCATAAGCCTCTTATCCTTCTCCATCAGAGGACATACAGAATGACAATCACAGTCACAGAAAACTAACTAATCTGATCACATGGACCACACCCTTGTCTAACTCAATGAAACTATGAGCCATGCTGTGTACGGCCACCCATGACCGATGAGTCATGCTGGAGAGTTCTGACAAAACGTGGTCCGCTGGAGAAGTGAGTGGTAAAGCACTTCAGTATTCTTGCCTTGAGAACCCCATGAACAGTATGGAAAGGGAAGCCCATATATAAAAATGTAGTTTTTATTACAATAATACCATAAAGAAGGATCTTATACAATATCATATATTTTAGCAAACTTATTTAATGATATTGAAATTAAAATGAAATCAATCCAAGCTTGATTGTTTTAAGTTAAAATGTTAGTTTTAATTGTAGGGCAACCACAAAGAAAGTAACTTCATAAAATATGGTAAAAGAGGGAATAAGGAACTTAAAATAGTTTGTTAGATAATATAAATTTAACACACAAATATCAATAATGGAGGAATGAACGAGCAGAGAAGTATAGAACATATAGACAACAAATAGAAAAATGGCAGAAACTAGTCTTACCTTATCAATAATTACAGTCAATACAAATGGCCTAAATACTGCAAGCAAAAGGCAGAGACTAGAAGAATGCATAAGAAAATCATGATTCAGCTATATATTATATAAAAGAGAGAGACTTTAGATTCAAAGACACAAGTAGGTTAAAAGTAAAAGGATAGGAAAGTAAAAAAAAAAAAAAAGAAAAAATAAGATGAAAACTCCAATCCAAGAAAGCTGGAGTGGCTATACAAATAATAAGGATAAAATAGACAATAAGATAAAAATCTGTACTAAAAACAAAAAGGATATTATGATAAAAGAGTAAACCCATCGATAATACATAATTACAAACTTACATGCATTTCATAGACCTTCAAAATATATGAAACAAATCTGACAGAATTAAATAGAGAAATGGACAATTAAATAATAATAATGGGTGATTTCAACACTGCATTTTAATGATTACTAATGAATAAAACAAGGAGGCAGAATATCAAGAAGGAAACATAGACTTAAAGAACATTACACATCATTTAGAACTAACATCTATAGAACCTTCCACCCAACAATAACAGAACACACATTTTCTTAAAGGCACATAGAAAATTTTCATGGATAGAACATATTTTAGGTCATAAAATAAGCCTCAACAAATTTAAAAGGGTAAGATTTGTGTACAAGTTGTATTCTCTGATCACATGCAATAAAACCAGAAATCATTAATTAAAATAAATTTCAGAATTCACTAATATGTGAAAAGTAAAATCCCCATTCTTAGATAACCAGTGATTCAAAAAAGAAATCATAAGGAAAATGGAAAGAAAAACTATGAGAATGAAAATGAAAATACTACATAGCAAAGTTTATGGTATACAGCAAAAGCAAAGCTTAGAAGGTTATTTGTAACTATAAACACCAATGTTGGGAAAGATGAAAGATGTCAATTAAATAATTTTAGTGTCTGTGTTAACAAACTCAAAAAAAAACAGAGCAAACCAAAACCAACCAAGAGGAAGGAAGGAATAGTTAATGAAATAGAAAACAAATAATATATTTACCAATGAAAGCAAAAGTTGGTTTTTTGAAGAAAGCAAGAAAATTGACAAACTTTAAGCTATAATGAACAAGAAGGAAACAGGGTCATTTCAAATTACTTAAATAAAATATGGAAAATTCCCATGAAAAAGGAAATATAAATAGAGACTTTATAGAAATAAGAACTGTTATAAGATAATATTATGGTCAATTGAATTCCAAGTAATGGATAACTAAGAGGAGACGGACATATTCCTAAAAAGACATAAAATCCTGATATTGACATAAGAAGAAATAGAAAATATGAATAGATATATAACAAGTAAGGAGATAGAATTAATAACATAAAACAAACAAAAGTGGGAAAACCTTACAGCAAAGAAAATTCTAGGCCCAATGAGTTACTGGCAAATTCTGTCAAAAATTTGAAGAATTAACACCAATCTTTCACAGATTTTCCAAAAATTAGGAGAGTACACATCTCAGCTCATTCTCTGAGGTATTAATCCTAATACTAAAACTGGACAAAGACATCACATGAAAAGAAAATTACACATCAATATCCCTTATGAATATAGATGTAAAAATCTTCAATAAAATATTAACAAGCTGAATCCAGTAACATAAAAATGGGACTATACGCCATGATCATCTGAGATTTATCACAGGAGTATGCAAGGTCAGTTCAACATTAAAAAGAAAAACAACTATCAATGTAAGCATCATATTAATAGAATGAAGGGAAAACATCATGGAATCATTTCAATAAATATAGAAAGAGCAATTGATACAATCTAACATCCTTTCATGATAAAAGCAATCAAGTTAAGAATAAAAGTTAAATTTCCTCAACCTGATAAACACATTTAAGAGAAACCCATAGTTAACATCATGCTTAATTGTAAAAGATTAAATGTTCTTCTCCTAAGGTCTGGATCCAAATAAAGGTCTCCACTCTCATTGCTTTCTTGTCAAAATTGTGCCTGAGGCTCCAACCAGAGCTACTGGCACCAAAAAGTTATAAAAGTGGTCATTGAATACAATGATAGGTATAGGTAAGTCAAAGTGATGGTATGTTGGATCTTGGAGGTTATATTAAGAATATTTGGATTTATTCTAAGAACGTTGAGAATATAAAAGAAAGTAATGACATTTAATAGAGAAGACATTCTTTTGCACTTTACTATTCAAAATATTAGGCATTTATTTAGCTGTAGGTAACCACATGCTTAAATTCTAAAATATTGAAATAATTTAAATTTTCAACTGACATTTCTGATTATGTGTTCATCATAATACAGGTTTAAAATCTGATTTGACTCAAAAACATTCAACATAGATTTTTCTTTTTGTCACTCCTCAAAACATATTGAAATATGAAAGAAAAGTCCCTGGGAAATTCTCACCTCTTCATTTCAATTTAAATTGAAAATGCAATGCATAGTCAGAGAATGTGTGCTGTGATTGTTTTTTCATCCTGTGCCCAGAATTCTCCATTGAATACTATACTGTGAAGGATAATACCGGTAGGCTTAGTATTGCCTTGGGCTTTATTACTGAAATAAGAAATACTTGCCTGGCACTGATCCCTGGTCAAGGCCTGTATTTGTGTGTGTGTGTGTGTGTGTGTGTGTGTGTGTGTCACTGTGGGTTCAAGGATTTTCGGGGAGCTTTGTTTCTGATTTTCAACGTTGTTGAAACTGATGACTTGCACCTGATCTCACTGAGGACCCAAGGGTCTTTGACACTGAGTTGATTACATAGCAAAAATGGATCTTCAAAAGGAGCACAGTTGAAATTTGAGTCCAGTCATTTCAGAGTGAATGCCATGAGATGATATTTTATTGTGATTCATTTATTAACTTTAATGTGGTTTGTATATTGTATCATACTTCTGCAATAAACCATATGTTTATAAGAATTGTCATTTTGGGCCCTACTAGTATTCTTTAACAATGGAACCCTATCTAACTGCCACTTTCAGTGCAGATACCTATTTTCTATTGCCTGATTTTGAACTGCTCAGTGTAATTAACAGGCCCTTCCCAAATGGCCTAATTTCTCTCTCCAAACATGTATGTGTCCCTCCCGCTCGCCCCTCACCCAATATAATTTTATTTTTTCCTTTGTATTTTCATAGAAGTGGTTCATCCTGTCATTGTAATAGTACTGAGTTGAATCATGACTATCTGTATAATATTTTTGTATCCAGTATCTTTAAAACACTGTCTGAAATACAGTAAGTGCTCAACAAACTTTGGATGGATAGATGCATGAATGGAAAATTGTCCTTAAGTTTGGTCATACTGATCTTGAAATAACGTTTCTCTAACAAATGGCACAATGTGACAAATAAAAATGTGTTTGTAGAAATTATGAAAGCATAAAATAATATTTCTGATTATCTACTTGAACTTGCTAGTGTTCATAACTGGTTCTATTACCAGCTAATTCTATCCCATTGTTCATTTATTACTATAATTTAACTTGGTCATCACATATAGCAGAAGGTTTCATTGAATTGCTGTCAAAGTATGGCTCTAAATGTGTCAGGGATAGTTAAATGAATTACAGTGTGATATTGGCCAGGGAGGGGCTCAGCCTGAAAAATATCGAATGGACAGTTAGCTGATCTGAAAGGAGAATACAATGGAAATTTTAAACAATTCACTGATAATCACCCAGGAGGGATTTGGAAAGTATGGTTTTATAGATAACATTCACAAAAAATATTTAAAATTAATGCTTGAAAACCTTTAGCCAAATTTGTTTTAATCCTTATAATAAGCAGAATATTACAGTTTTTTTTTTAACTGTCAGGCTTTGCATCAGGCTTTCATGTTCATGTAAAATACTAAAATGGAAAGGAAATTTCTACAGTCACTTTTGTAGGAATAACTTCAGGACATTAACTTGGCCAAGAAGTGACAAACTCAGCCAATGAATACACTCTTGGAGTTATGAATTGATACAATCATTGACCAAGAAGCTATGCTCCATTAAAAATGTCTTTTCTTCCCATCCCACAGCAATCTGATTTTTAAACTAATGGAGCTATTGACAGTAAAAGTTTTCACTCTGCAAAACAACAGTAACAACAACAAAAATGTTTGCAAACTACTATGTTCAGTTATTATAAAAATTAAAAGTGTTGTTGCAGAAAGCTATATAATAGGCAACTGTGCCAATAAAATTGAACAGGTTCTATCCATAAATCAAGGGCTTGCTGATAAAATGTTACTTTTTAATCTCTGAGTTAACACAGGTGTTTTTATTGTATTAACATGACATTTTGAAAACTGCAGTTCAGTTACTACTAAGTACAGACTTTGTGGTTTTCACAGTGTGTTCCACAGAAATATGCACATACCTTTTCCCTCTGAATCCCTGAAAAACGGTAGTTTAATTTCAACTTTATCTTCAATAATTTAATGATGTCATTACTCAATACACAGGAGAATCAAGTGTGTGTGTGTTTGGGGGGCATGGTGCTAGTTCTCTTTCTTTCAAGTAATAGGGAATAACATGTCAAAGTCTTCAATATTTATTCTTTAATACATGTATCGTATATGTACTACCCAGTTAGTTCAGTTCAGTCATTCAATCATGTCAGACTCTTTGCAACCCCTTGGACTGCAGCACGCTAGGCCTCCCTGTCTATCACCCACTCCCAGAGCTTGCTCAAACTCAATGGACACATTGAGTCAGTGATGCCATCCAACCATGTAGTCCTCTATTGTCTTCTTCTTCTTCCTTCAATCTTTCCCAGCATCAAGGTCTTTTCCAGTGAGTCAATTCTTCACATCAGGTAGCCAAAGTATTGGAGCTTCAGCTTCAGCATCAGTCCTTCCAATGAATATTCAGGACTGATTTCCTTTAGGATGGATCGGTTTGATCTCCTTGCAGTCCAAGGGACTCTCAAAAATATTATCCAACACCACAGTTCGAAAGTATCAGCTCTTCAGCACTCAACTTTCTTTATGCTCCAACTCTCACATCTATACATGACTGCAGGAAAACCATAGTTTGACTAGATGGACCTTTGTTGGCAAAGTAATGTCTCTTTTTTTAATATGCTGTCTAGGCTGGTCATAGCTTTTCTTCCAAGGAGCAAGTGTCTTTTAATTTCATGGCTGCAGTCACCATCTGCAGTGATTTTGGAGCCCAATAAAATATACTAGAAGAAGGCCTAGTATCCAGGAATGTGACACTCCAAAGTATACTACCTCTTCATGGGTGAATCAGTGTGAAATGTCACCTACTAGAAGTTTATATACTATATTTGTAGCTGTTTGGTAGCTGTGTCAGACTCTTTGTGTCTGTAGCCCACCAGGATCCTCNACTAGAAGAAGGCCTAGTATCCAGGAATGTGACACTCCAAAGTATACTACCTCTTCATGGGTGAATCAGTGTGAAATGTCACCTACTAGAAGTTTATATACTATATTTGTAGCTGTTTGGTAGCTGTGTCAGACTCTTTGTGTCTGTAGCCCACCAGGATCCTCTATCCATGGGATTCTCCAGGCAAGAATACTGGAGTGGGTTGCCATTTTCTACTCCAGGGAATCTCCAGACCCAGGGATTGAGCCTGCCTCTCCTACATTGGCAGACAAATTCTTTACCACTGAACCACCTGGGAAGCCCCAGCACATCATATACAAAGTCCTTACAGAGTACAGATTTATTGTTCTCAGCCCAGAGGCCCCAGTGTACTGGGACTACCATTCTTGCCTTGGTGACCTCTGTGGCATTTTGGGCTATTTTTAGACAGGCTGTTATCCCAAGGAATAGTGGAGCAGGAAGTGGAAGGTGGAAGGTAAGAGTGTGGTAGGGATCCAATCAATCAGTCGTTAGCATGCAATATCCTCTGAGGGGCTTCCCAGGTGACTCAGTGGTAAAGAATTAGCCTGCCAGTGCAGGAGATGCAGGAGATGTCGGTTGAATCCCTGGGTCTGGAAGATCCCCTGGAGTATGAAATGGCTACCCTCTCCAGTATTCTTGCCTGTGAAATTCCATGGACAGAAGAGACTGGCCAGCTACAGTCCATGGGGTTACAAAGAGTTGGACAGGACTGAACATGCATGCAAAGCAATGCAATCCTTTGAACCTCCACGATTGTTAACTCCCACAGATGCGTTTGTGCACCTTTATGTAGCTCCTTTTGGCAATATTTCGAACTACTGATTGCCAATTTTAGTATTTACTCTCGTGGCTTTGAGTGCCAATTGTTTCTACTCAGTTATAACTAATAAGCTGTATTTTCTCCCTTGACTCCTGACTGAACTTCACATCAAATCTTAGTTCCCTCCCCTGCTCTGTCTTCATTATATTACTTTATGAAAAACAGCACATAGATCATCTTATCCAATTCAGTTGTAGTGTGGCTAACAATGCAGTCTCCAGGTAAATCTTTTATTTTTGAAAAGATGTTTCTCAGATCATTGGATGAGCTGCATATCTAGGTTATTTAAAACACTGAATATTATAGTAACCATATGTATTTCAAAGGCACTCTGAAAAGCTTTGCTTGAAGTTGTTAAGAATTCTCAAAATCATTAACACATACCCAGCTTAAAAGATTCTGAAAAGCATATGCTTGACAAAGTATAAAGTTTTAAATGAGAGGTTTCCTTGATCATGAATAGCTTTGTTAAGTTTGTTTGAAGAAATGCTCTATGAATTTCCTCAGGAAAATAAAGGCAACTAATTATCTTGCTTGTAACCTTGCTTACTCCCAAATTTAAAGAACTCAAAGCTTCACATATCTTACATGTGGATTTTTCTGAATTAAGCCATATACCATTACTCTTCACTTCTTGGTCTTCCACTGGCAAAAGTGAAATTCTGTTAGTATGCACATTACTTTTCCTCATGGAAGTAACATTTAGTACAATCTGAAAGAAGAAGCAATTTCAACAGTGTTCCTCAACTACTTAGAAGTTGGTGTATGTTTACAAGGTTGGGAGTATGTAAAAACAAAAGAAAACAAACAAAAAGCACAATAGTTTCCTTTGTAGTCAAAATGACAGTATATAATCTTAGTTCCGTTTCCCAGAGTAGATCAAGGCATAACATTATGCAACATCTAGATCTGAATAGGTGGCGGTGGCCTAGTTGCTAAGTCATGTTCAACTCTTTTGTGACCCCATAGTCTGCAGCCTGCCAGGCTCCTCTGTCCATGAGATTTTCCAGGCAAGAATACTGGAATGGGTAGCCATTTCCTACTCCAAGGGATTTTCCTGACCGAAGGATTGAACTCAGGTCTCCCACATCACAGGCTGATTGTTTACTGACTGAGCCACCAGGGAAGTGCCCTAGATCTGAATGGTACATATCAATTAGTGTATGATACTCATCATGGAAAAAGCAAGAGAGTTCCAGAAAAACATCTATTTCTGCTTTATTAACTATGCCAAAGCCTTTGAATGTGTGGATCACAATAAACTGTGGAAAATTCTGAAAGAGATGCAAATAACAGACCATCTGACTTNCTGATGCTGGGAGGGATTGTGGGCAGGAGGAGAAGGGGACGACAGAGGATGAGATGGCTGGATGGCATCACCGACTCGACGGATGTGAGTTTGAGTGAACTCTGGGAGTTGGTGATGGACAGGGAGGCCTAGTGTGGTGCAGTTCATGTGATTGCAAAGAGCCGGACACGACTGAGCGACTGAACTGAACTGAACTGAACTCATCATAATATTATACATTTTACTTTTGATTCATTTTTTATATTCTTTGCTAATATTTCAGCATACATTGATTTTACTTACACTAATACTCTATTAAGCCAACATATTCATTGGAAAAGTGAGAACATTAATTATGTCAGCCTCATCAAGAAACTTGGTTAGACATCCACATTCTTATCCACCACCCAAACTACTGGATTAGCTGATTACTTTGGTATTTGTGTAAAAATAGTTCAGATTTTGGTCTATAGTTAGCTATGTTACTTATTTCCTTTTATCTAATAAGTTAGGCTAATTGTCTCTAATGATTGTAGATGAAAGCTTATAGAATGTTTTTCACTTGGAGATTAGGAAACCATTTCTCACTAAATTCACTGTTTGAATTAATTATTTTAACCATGAAATAAGATAAGTGTCTGATTGAATTAGTTTTGAATTGTAAAAAAAAGGAATACAGTTGTCCTAAGCAGCCATTCACATAATTTATGAAAACCAAAGATACAAATAAGAATTTTTATGTTTTTGGAAAAATCAATATTGTTTAATTGTTTGTAATAACTGTATTCAGAAAATTTTTGTGTGATTTAATATGTTAATTTTATATTTCTCCTGCTTTGATATATAGTTGACAAATAAAAATTATGTATATTCATGTGTACAGAATGATGACTTAAAATACATATACATTGTGAAATAAGTACTACAACCAAGCTAATTAGCACATTCATTATTTTACACAATTACTTCTTTTTCTTTTCTGTGATGAGAACACTCAAGATCTGTAAGTTAAGTTAATTATAAAGTACATGCATGGATGTTAAGTCACTTCAGTCATGTCCTTGTGAACTGTAGCCTGCCAGGCTCCTCTGTCCATGGGGTTCTCCAGGCAAGAATATTGGGAAAGGTTGCCATGTCCTCATCTTATAGTTGACTACCTTTCCACTTTCCTCAACCCTCAGCCACTGGCAACCATCATTTTACTCTCTGCTTCTATGAGTTCAACTTCTTTCGAGTCCACATATTAGTGAGATCATAACAAAATTTCTCTTTCTCTCAAGATTTCCTTACTTTCATGGCTTAATATATAAAATATATATCACATTTTCTTTATCCATCCATCTGTCCAATGGACATATAGGTTGTCACCATATCTTAGGTATTGTGAAAAATGCTGCAGTAAACATTAGAGTGAGATATCTCTTCAAAATATTGATTTCATTTCTTTCAGATGAGTACTCAGAAGTGAGATTGCTGGATTATATGGTAGGTCTATTTTTTAATATTTGAGGAAGCTCTAGATTGTCTTCTATAGTAGCTGTACCAATTTACATTCCCATCAACAGTGCACAAGTGTTCCCTTTTCCCACATCCTTGACAACATTTATTTTATCTTGCCTTTTAAAAAATAGCTATCGAAACAAGTATGAAGTGATATTTCATTATGGTTTTGATTTGCATTTCCCTGTTGATTGTGGAATAAAAAACTCATATGACCAAGAGAAAAGCACCCCAAATATTTTGATTAGAAAATGGGCAAAGGATTTGAATAGACATTTTCCAAAAAGAAATATAAATGGCCAACAAGTATATGAAAAAGTGATCATTATCAATAACATTAAATTTAATAATGCTAAGCTTAGTATGACTGTTTATTCAGTTTTTAAAAAAGATTGTGTATATATATATATATATATATGTATGTATTTATAGTTATTTAAATGTGTCCTCTTCAGAATAATCTACATGTCCTTCAAGAAGAAAGTGATTACATAAGACCAAAGATGTATAGAATTAATCAAATCCCATATTTGATCTCTCTTCCATTAACTTGTTTCACATTATAAAGTGATGACATTACAAATACCTGAATAATTACATTATTAAAATGAGTTACATATTACTGCAAAGAGTTGGACAAGCAGTTTAGTTCTGGAATAAGCAGGACAATTTAATGAGCTAGGCCAGCATTTCTTAAAGCATGCTTCTTGGATCACTAGTTTCATGGGATGCTAATAGGTATTACATGGGAAAAAATAGTTATACAGGGTTATCTTCTGTTTTAAACAGATTTCATTCCTGCAAGATTATTCAAAGCTTTTAGTATGCTAATGTTCATTATGACTCTCTAAGAATGTGGTAGACCATGTAGCATTTCTCAAACTTATTTGGCTATAGGACCTTTCGTTTCACAGAGCATTTTTAAAAATAAGTGACCCATGAATCACCCATTGTGAAACACTCTTTTATGCATAGTTGAAAGAGAAGCCAGAAGTGGAAAAGGAAAAGCCTAAGAGAGTACAAAACTGGAATTGTAAATAAGCATCCTAGGAATAACTGGGTGCCTTACACTGTGCTTGATAGATAGAATATGTATTTGTAAATATTCATAAAGTGAACGGACGGGTGATTAGAGCACAGTATTTAAGAAATCAGTCTAGTGTTATAGTGAAAAAAGCATTGGCTTTGTGGTTAGACATACCCAAGCTTAAGTCTACAATCAGATGCCTCAGGCAAATTATTTTATGAACCCAGTAAATTATGTTGAGCCTTAGTTTATCTGTGATTTACAATTAATACTGTCTAATTTAAAACTTTTCATAAGGATTAAAATTAAAGTTACTTGGCACAGAGTAAGTATTTAACTAACATTCCCTCCCAAATGAATTGAACTTTGGTTCCAAATTATCATGGCAGAACTTTTATATGAATGGGAGCCACCATGAATCCTGTTCCAGCCCCCACCCATGGACTTGCTAGCTGTGTATCCTGGTGAAATCTTTGATTTCTCTAAGCCTTGTTTGTTTTTACATAATAATGAGAATAAAAAATACCAAGCTTGAGGGATTATTTTGGTGCTGAAAACATAAGTGTTTAGCAAGCAGCTTGCACAAAAGTAGGCCCTCATAATTAACAGCTATTATTCCTGATTTCTGAGATACTCCTCTGTAGAAGGCCTATTTCATAAGCAGCCAAACCATTATAAAGATCTTTAAGGACTGTTGTAAGCTTATGATTTGTAGACAACAGTTTTTTCAACCCACAGAGTCTATTCAAAGAAAAAATGAAAATAAAAAAGATTGACCACATAAGCAAAGATGTAGCAAAGTATTTTGTAGACTTGTGGAAAATTCACTGCCGTTCAGAATGCAGTCAAATTAAAACCCATTTCTTTTTTTTTTTTTTTACTAACCCAAATAACAATATTAAGTTTAGAAAATATAGTAATCATAATTAGATTATCTGGAACCAGAAATGAGGACAGTTGATAAAAGGCAAGCAAAGAACTGTGATGATGATTATAAAGCTATAACTCTGACTAAGATCATATTTTTCTCTCGATTTTTTCTCTTTTGTTTCCTAAACTTTCACATTTTAAAAAATACTCATTATTTTCTTCCCCTTCAGAGCAAGTCTTGTAAGATAAGATCATACCACAACTTCCTCTAAACATACATACACACACACATACACACACACACATACAATATTTTACTATAGCATAATAGTCAAATAGATGTTATTTAGTATCTATCAGGTTTTAAAATAATCTTTGAAAGACTGACACTTTCTCAGCTACTCTACTGACTGCAAGGCAAATTCTCTCAGTTGAGTTATAAAGAAGGAAGTAGACGTTTATAATGGCAAAGATGACAGACTTTTAAATAGAATGGCACCAGCGCACCACTATAATTTTAATTTTTGTCTAATTCCTACAAGAGCCTCTGTAGATCACGGCTAATAGCACTCTAGGGGTGTCAACATTTCAAAGAGGGGCCACATAATTCAGTGAGCGTCTGGTGAGTACCCAGTATACATGTCAGAGGAGGAGGAAAGGAAGAGTTGGCATTTCCTCAAATGCCACCAGTCAGAGCTGTTCTGAGAACAAGATGGAAACATTGAGAACAAAACAATGGCCAGTGGCATAGCACTCTGTATGGAAAATTTTTCTGGCAGCCTTGTCAGTTTAGCTGCAATGTCAATTGTGGGCTGTGATTGATTTATCTGAATTATTTTCCTATTAATCCTTTCCACATTTTTGGTCTTGCAATTTTCCTGAATGCAGAGGACAATGGGCTCTAGGGGGATAAAAGAAAATACTGACTGTTGATATTTGAGGTGTTGGATTCATTACCATCATTCTTCCAAGCTGTCGTAACCTCATCAATTTAGTGCTGTCTCATCCTTCTCCAAGAGAGGTTAAAAATAAAACGTATTATGAGGAAATTGAATAGTTATCTATGTTTTTTTTTTCCCTTGAGTGTCTCTCAAAGTAGAAAAAGTCTTCAAGTGAGTGTGTAAACTTAGTTGGTACTTTGTCAGCAAGAGGGATAAGCAAAACTTTGAAGGTGAGAAGTCTGGACGCTTGGTATTCAGAAGAAATGAAGTTTTTCCGTATAGAAAGAATTCTTTATTTCACCTTCCTTCTTCAAGGAATGATTGCAGAATGGGTATGTTGCAAAGTGAAAGTTGCTCAATTATGTCTGAATTCCCCAGGCTAGACTACTGAAGTGGGTAGCCTTTCCTTTCTGCAGGGGATCAAGCCAACCCAGGGATCAAACCCAGGTCTTCTGCATTCTTTACCAGCTAAGCCACAAGGGAAGCCCAAGAATACTGGAGTGGGTAGTTTATCCCTTCTCTAGCAGATCTTCTGAGCCCAGGAATCAAACTGCATCTCCTGCATTGCAGGGGGATTCCTTGCCAACTGGGCTATCAGGGTATGTTAAGGTTCTGTAAATTCAATAATAAATAAGTTTTGGACTTTGATTAGTAGTTTATAAAGTGCAATACATGACTTTTGAAATAGTGTTTCCTTTCATGAAATTCAAACTATGGTTACAGGAGAGAAGAATAATGATCGGGAAAGACTGTGAGGGATTGAGGTGCTGATAGTGTTCTATATGTATCCATAAGGAAGGCTGAGTGCCAAAGAATTGATGCTTTCAAATTGTGGTGCTGAAANATACATGACTTTTGAAATAGTGTTTCCTTTCATGAAATTCAAACTATGGTTACAGGAGAGAAGAATAATGATCGGGAAAGACTGTGAGGGATTGAGGTGCTGATAGTGTTCTATATGTATCCATAAGGAAGGCTGAGTGCCAAAGAATTGATGCTTTCAAATTGTGGTGCTGAAAAAGACTCTTGAGAGTCCCTTGGAGAGCAAGGAGATCAAACCAGTCAATCCTAAAGGAAATCAACCCTGAATATTCATTGGAAGGATTGATGCTGAAGCTCCAATCCTTTGGCCACCTGATGCGAAGAGCCGACTCACTGGAAAAAATCATGATGCTGGGAAAGATTGAGAGCAAGAGGAGAAGGGGGAAACAGAAGATGAAATGGTTGGATGGCATCACTGACTCAATAGACATGAATCTGAGCAAATTCTGGGAGACAGTGAATGACAGAGGCGCCTGGTGTGCTGCAGTCCATGGGGTTGCAAAGAACTGGACATCACCTAGCAGCTGAACAACAGCAATGAGTATGTGAAAAGCATTAGTCTCTCAGTTGTGTCCAACTCTTTGTGACTCCATGGACTGTAGCCCACCAGGCTCCTCTGTCCATGGACTTCTCCAGGCAAGAATATTGGAGTGGGTTGCCATTTCCTTTTCCAGGGGATCTTCCCAACCCAGAGATTGAACACAGCTCACCTGCACTGCAGGCAGACTCTTTACCCACTGAACCACCAGGGAAGCAAGTAAACAACAGCAATGAGTATGTATTATATATTTAAAAAGTTAATAATCTAATCACATTATAGAATAATAATGGAAGTTTAGACTACAAATTGTGCAAGAGAAAACTTTTAAAAGTACAGCCAATTGATAATACAAAAAGAACTTTATTTCCTACATATTTATAAGAGATAAGCAAGTTTTGAGTTGTACAATTATAAGATAAATGAAAATCACTTTGCAAATAGACTGGTATTAATATCTCTTTAATAACTAGTGATGGGACTTCCCTGGCAGTCCAGTGGTTAAGACCTCTCTTTCCAGTGCATGGGGTGCAGGTTTGATACCTGGTCAGGGATCTAAGATCCCACATGCCTCGTGAGCAAAAAACCAAAACATAAAACAGAAACAATATTATAACAAATTCAATATGTGCGTATGTTAGTTGCTTAGTTGAATCCGACTCTCTGCAACCCCATAGACTGCAGCCCACCAGGCCCCTCCGTCCATGGGATTCTCCAGGCAAGAATACTGGAATGGGATGCCATTTCTTTCTAAGGAACTATAGAAAGAAAGAAAGTGAAGTCGCTCAGTGGTATCAGACTCTTTGCAACTCCATGGACTGTAGCCTACCAAGCTCCCCCATCCATGGAATTTTCCAGGCAAGAGTACTGAAATTCAATAAAAACCTTAAAAATGCTCCATATAAAAAAAAAAAAAAAAAAAACTAGCTATGTTTAAGTTCTCTAACTTAGTCTCATGAGTTGTGTGAATTTCTCAGGTAAAGTGTTACCTAATGCCAGGTTTTTTTGTTGCTGTTCCCTGTAACAGCTAGAAGGAGTCGGACATATAATTTAGTTAACTTTTCTCAATCTCTGTATCAAGACACAGTTGTATATTACAAGTAAACTGTGAAAAAAGTTAAAAATCCAAAGTTTATAAATACTTTACCTTATATAGTATTCAATCTTAAGATTATGTTATCCTCTTTAGTGTATATCCTTTTATCTTTTTATGAGTGGAAGAGAGATAGAACATACTAGGAAGAACACATGACTGACAGACTATTTTATGTATTTCATTGCCCACAATTGAAATTTGAATCTGTCTATGGAAATGGGTTGAGTATACAATCGTTATCCCTCCTGGGAGACACAACAAAAACAAAAGAACAACCAAATTTGACAACTACTGTTTTAACTCACAAACATTGGGCTTCCCTGGTAGCTCAACTGGTAAAGAATCCATCTGCAATGAGGAAGACTTAGGTTCGATCGTTGGTTTGAGAAGATCCCCTAGAGGAGGGCATGGCAACCCACTTCAGCATTCTTGCCTAGAGAATCCCCATGGACAGAGGAGCCTGGGAAGGGGGGTTGCTATAGTCCATATAGGGTCACAAAGAGTAGGACAGGACTGCATGACTAAGAACAGCACAGCACTGTTTTAGATCACAACCAGAGAATGCATTGGCAACCTGGCCTTGGGAAAAAGACCTGAGCACTATCTTAGAGTGCTGGCTGCCAACTGTGATTTCCTTATTCATATTTTCATTAAAGCCAAGTCCCATATATTGATAGAAAACCCAGCTATGTCACTAATGAAGCCATGGAGATTTGTTCCACTGTGATCTCTCATCCATAATCTTTGAGATATGTGAAGAAAAAGAATCAAGATTAGGAGAATATAGGAAAGTTATGACACTCTAAGCATATGTGTATGCTCAACTAACATAGGCAAATTCAATTAGCGATTGAAAGAAGAACTAACAGAGCAGTCAGTGTTATGTTTATATTTCTCTGAGGAAAGATAATAACTTTTAACTTACATAGCTTTGACTTGCATCTGGAATTGATTGTGTTTGGATGCCTGACCCAAAATCAAATACAGACAAAACTCAGGCATACTCACAGACATTCAAAAGTAGTTTGACTGTCTCACAGGTCTCACCAGTTTCTGAGAATAGAGGAGGTCACATATTAGGTAAGAATTCACATTCCCCTGGCTTTTTTCCACACCTGTTTACAAGATCTAACCTTCTGTAGAGTCCCTTAAGTATTTCTGGGAATCCTTAGGAAATGCCTCACATGTAGTTACAAAAAACAAACAAACAAATCAAGTCTGATCCTGCTGGACTAACAGACTCAGAAGTTAGCTTCACTGTGGCTCACTGGGCAAAACAGACTCCTGCTAATGCTCACTGCATCTCCATCTTATTAACTCTGCCAATTTCCCTGACAGGAACCAGTTTCCAGCTAGCATCATTACCAATTTACTGGCATTCTCAGCATGTCAATGTTGACTATTGTTTTGTGGTGAAGTATGAAAGAAAGCTTCCCCTAGCCTCAATCCCATCTTTGGTTAGGACTAGACTATAAGTCTCAAGAAGTAAGTACTGTGTCTCTCTTTCACTAAAAAAGAGACAGCAAACAGCAACTTCAAGTTTTAATTATAATCCCTGTTTCAGGATTCTGACATCATCCAAAGTAGACCAAAAGCATCATAAGGGCAGTAACTATGTCTGCTTCATTCATCATATTGTTCATGAAATATTTGGTTAAAAATAAATGAGGCTAGAACATGGAATGAATGAAACCAACACTATACTGCACTTGGAATTGCTCTTCCTTACAATAACCAAAATTTTAGTACAATGTTCATTTCATGCTGGGCTCTTTCTTCCATTACATAAGTTCTCTCCCAGAAAGCTTCACAGTTGTCATGCCAGTAGATTTTGTCAAGTTTGCTATCGTTTTTCACCATATATTTCTGATTACTACACAGAATCAAGCTGGGCTATGTCTTTATACCTGAAAATGAAAGTGAAAGTGGCTCAGTCATGTCTGACTCTTCGCAACCCCATGGATTATATAGTCCATGGAATTCTCCAGACCAGAACACTGGAGTGGGTTGCCATGCCCTTCTCCAGGGGATCTTCCAAACCCAGGGATCAAACCCAGGTCTCCTCCATTGCAGGCAGATTCTTTACCATCTGAGCCACCAAAGAAGCCCCCAAGAACTTCTATTTAGACTTAATTTCAAAGGTATAATACCTCATAGAGGATGATTTATACTGGCAGCTTTAAAGATTTTTGTCTGGTAATTCCAACATCTTGGGATTGGCATCAGTTCATTGTTTTTTGTTTGTTTTCTCCCCCTATGAATTAGTTCAATTTTCCTTTTTTTTTTTTTTTTTAAAAAAAAAGCCCAATATTTAAAAAGTTATTTCATGGATATTTTAAATTTTCTGTGTGGGACTCTGGTTCTTGTTAAATTCTTCTGGATATATTTTATTTGCTTTTATTTTAGCCAACAATCAACAAAGTTAAATTTATACCACAAGTGCTGGCTTTCTTTGTTGTCCCTGGTGATACCAATGTCGTTTGCCATACTCCTTGAGTCTAACACCCATATAAGCCACTGGTAGGATTAGTCTGGAATTTGGGTGGTGGTTTATATTATATATCCAATGGCAAAGTCTTTACTATGCTTCTTTGGGTGTGTTCCACACATCTGCAGTTTGAGGCTGAGCCTGGGGTTTGTGTCAGTTCATACAAGGGATTAGGGGATCCACTTTTCCAACTTTGTGAACTCCCCACACTCCCAAGGTCCTTTGTTCCTCTGGCTGAAAAATAGAATTCTCTCAGAGTTTTAGCCACCTGCACAGGTCCACAGTTCATGTGAACAGGCCTGCTTTAAGGAGAAGCAGCAAGAGAATAGAGAGAAAAAAGCAATCACAAAAATAATCAGCACTCTTTGCAGAAAAGAGGCCCATTTTCCTGGTCCCTTTATCCAGAGAGATGGGTTTTCTCTTGGAGTTTTAGATACCTCTGCCTCTGTGGCTGTAGTGCAGTTCAGCAGCTAGTACTGGCCTCAGGGTAGAGAAGTAAGAAAAAAGGAAAAATTGAAAATTTCCCCCTACTCTGTGGCTTCATGGATCCCTTTTCCTAGCATTGTGGTCAGAAGGAGAGATTCTTAAAGTTTTGGCTGCCTGTGCCTGCTACACAATTCCCCAAGATGGCTTTGTGTCCTGATAAAAGCCTGGAAGTAGAGAGAAAAAAAGAAACAAAGCAAGAAAATTATCACTGGTATTTCTACAGACTTTGACTTCCCTCCTCAATCTGTGTCTATTATTTACATCTCAGAGATCTCATATCTTTGGGTTTTTTTTGTTTGTTTGTTTGGTTTTTTTGTTTTTGTTTTTGTCCATGGTTGTTTGTTGTCATCAGCTGGAAAGTTAGTGATAGCAGGCATATTTTACCTCAGCCAGCATCAGAAGTCTTCCCATTCTCTCTTCAAAAAGAAATAATCAGATAACATTTGTTGAAAACTTAATGTTTATCAGGCACTTTTATATGCAAGCTAGGTACTATTATTATTCTGGTTTTGCAAACTTGGAGACATTAGGATGTTTGAGATCT
>SJYA01003353.1:607068-620119 GCA_006410615.1 Neotragus moschatus | reverse complement strand
CTTGCCACCTCTTCTTAATATCTTCTGCTTCTGTTAGGTACATACCATTTCTGTCCATTATCGAGCCCATCTTTGCATGAAATGTTCTCTTGGTATCTCTAATTTTCTTGAAGAGATCTCTAGTCTTTCCCATTCTGTTGTTTTCCTCTATTTCTTTGCATTGATTGCTGAGGAAGGCTTTCTTATCTCTTCTTGCTATTCTTTGGAACTCTGCATTCAGATGCTTATATTTTTCCTTTTCTCCTTTGCTTTTCACTTCTCTATAAATATTAAGGATAGTTATTATGACCCCTGTGTCTCAAAGTGGCTCATGGGCCAGCAACACATGCATCACTTGAGAAATGGTTAGAGATAAACTCAGCTGTTATCCCAGACTCACTGAACTAGAATATGCATTTCCCAAGATATTCAGGAGATCCACTGTTGGTATTGTTTTAATCACTCAGCTGTGTCTGACTCTTTGCCACCCCATGGACTGATAGCCCGCCAGGCTCCTCTGTCCATGGGGATTCTCCAGGCAAGAATACCAGAGCAGGTTGCCTCTTACTCCTTCAGGGAATCTTCATGGCCCTGGGATCGAACCCATGTCTCCTGCATTGGTAGTTAAATTCTTTACCACTGAGTCACCTAGGAGATTCACAGGCACCTTAAAGTTTAAGAAGGACTGATCTAAACTATAAGCAACTTGAAAGCTGGGCATTTCTATCTTTCCATGCTACAATGACCTTATAAGATGATCAGTACATATATACATACACATATATAAATATGTATTATTTTAAGCAGAGCTGAACCATTCAGTTCAGTTCAGTTCAGTTCAGTTACTCAGTCATGTTCGACTCTGCGACCCCATGAATCACAGCACGCCAGGCCTCCCTGTCCATCACCAACTCCTAGAATTCACTGAAACTCAGGTCCATCGAGTTGGTGATGCCATCCAGCCATCTCATCCTCTGGCGTCCCCTTCTCCTCCTGCCCCCAATCCTTCCCAGCATCAGGGTCTTTTCCAATGAGTCAACTCTTCACATCAAGTGATCAAAGTATCGGAGTTTCAGCTTTGGCATCAGTCCTTCCAATGAACACCCAGGACTGATCTCCTTTAGGATGGACTGGTTAGACCTCCTTGCAGTCCAAGGGACTCTCAAGAGTCTTCTCCAACACCACAGTTCATTAATAAGCTTTTAATTTATTGCTTGTACTTTGAAAGACACAAGAAATCACAGAAACATCAGTCTCCTAAAGACTCACCAGTTAAATGACTAACATTTACAGAATTACAACAAAAGATGCGAAAAAGGTTTCCTCTCCTTTAAACAAAGGTTGTACAGTTTATTAACTCTTGGGAATGTAAGGTGATATTCAGGATTTCCTGATAAGCCTTTATGCAAATAACCTAATTCTATGTGAAGGAGAAAGCCAGAACAAGTTTATTTCAGATTTTTGTAAAAAACAAAACAAAGTTACATTCAATGGAAAAATAGTCAATAATATTGGTAACATTTTTATGAAAAACTGCTCCTGATTGGGGGTAAGGGGAATCAAACTTGGGTCTAATTTAACATTCAAAATGGTAAACTAGAACAACTTAGATGTCATCTGAATCCTGTAACGTGATACAAATACAACTTAAAGTCGCAAAAAAATTCTGTTTTTTAAAGAAGAATAAGGCTTTGTCAGAGGAAAAAAACACTTGAAAGGTTCAATATAAAGAAAACAAAATCCAAAATAGGTAACCTTTGCAGCAAGTTGGTTTAACATTCTGTTATTCTGCAGCTGAACTTCAACAAAAATAGCTCATTTTAATCCCTTACATAAGAACAACAGATGTGCTGGCTACAAATCACGTTTTTGAAGAAGACAATCTTTGTATTATACTTGTAGATATGTCAACCTTGTACATGCTCCCTCCCCACTTCACACATTGCCAGGTTGTAAATTTTTTAAACCTACTCTATTGTCCTTCGGACAACACATTATTTTTCCCTTTTAAATAAATATCAGACTTACGATAAACTATATCCAGTCCTGAACAAGTAGG
This sequence comes from Neotragus moschatus, assembly GCA_006410615.1. Lineage (NCBI taxonomy): Eukaryota > Metazoa > Chordata > Mammalia > Artiodactyla > Bovidae > Neotragus > Neotragus moschatus. Next base: position 618,081 of record SJYA01003353.1, on the reverse strand, counting down.
GAAAAGTCCATTCTTCACCAAAAATCTAACATGCTTACTTTCTGATAGATTCACTCATATATACCTATGTTCACATTCTGTACACTTTTAGTATTCCCACAAAGAAGCCTGAATAGAGTCATAATTTCATTCTTAAGTAAACCAATTTGTCAAAAATTCTTTTCTTCTAACTACAACACCTTCTTAAAATTATGTCCTCTTTGCTCTTTTTGGAGAAGAGGACTGTCTAGACAAGAACATCCTCTGCAAAAAGAACCTTTCCAGGTGAAGGTCCTAATTAATCAACCCCAGAGCCCCTTTTCTAGGAACAGAGTTAACCATCCCTTATTTCTTTTGCCTGTATTTCCCTTCTTTAAAACTGCACTGAATCTACTTTCTTATCTGGTTACATTTTGCGTTCAAACTTACAATGTAACCTACTTGTTCCAGAAATACTAACAAGTAAAATGTGAACAAATATTTAGATATTGAAAAAAGATTTAGATTTCCTGATCAGATTAAAAACATTCTGTCCCAGACTTTACTAGCATTTTAACTATGGTCAAAGAATACTGAGAGGCCTTAATTGAATGTTATGACTGGCTATACATTTCATCACAGTTTCACTGTGGGTAAAATGTTACTGTATACTATGTTAACCATTCAAAGTGAAGGTCATAGGGGCAGTGCATTAACAAAGGGCAAAATGGAGCAAGCTGAGTAACAACTGGTATGCTGGACTTAGTGAGCTGTAAATAGATATTTTCCTCATTACCACGAGACGAAGAGAATTTTGCTTAAAATTATCCCGGGAAACATAAATATTGCTATTTTGATTTTCTAATATAATTCCACTTTTATTCATATTAAGCAATTGATACAATTAGCAAACTCATCAAATATTAAATTCCTTTAAGTTAAACAGCATATATTCACCCACCTTACACTAAGATTCAATAATTTTCCATAAATTTTATTGAATTGTGCAACCATCACCACAACCCAATTTTAGAACACTTGCATTATCCCAAGAATATTCCTTGTGCTTATCCTCAGCCCTGTCAACTACTGATTTTCTGTCACTATAAAGTTGCCTTTTCTGGAAAATTTCATAGAAATGAAGTCATATAGTATGTGATTTTTTTTTTTTTTCTGTCCAACTTCTTTCACTTAGCATAATGTTCTTGAGGACTATCCATGCTTGCTATGTGGCAAGAGTCAGCACTTCTTTTTACTGCTGAATAATATTCCACTATATGGATATTATATCAGTTGCTCAGTCATGTGCAACTCTTTGCGATCCCATGGACTGTAGCCTGCCAGGCGCCTCTGTCCATGGAATTCAAGGGGCAATAATACTGGAGTACGTAGCCATTTTCTTCTCCAGTTGTATAAATGTATCACATCTGATAATCTTTTTCTGGGCTGTATGGCAAATATATGTTTCATTGTTTAAATAAAGTGTCAAACTGTTTATCAAAATAACTTTGTGATTTTCATTCCTACCAGTAATGAAAGAGATTCTAACTCCTCCACATCCTTGCTAATAGTTTCTGTTTATAGCCTATGTTACCATTTTATTCAAAATGAATACAATTCAATATACTTGAGAAGTCTGCTACATTTCTCAAGTCCTCTTAGTATAATCAGAGATGCTAAACAGTGCTAGGTAACAAAAGGTGAGCATTATCACCATGTGGACAGCCAGACCACCTTTGGAGAGGTTTCCGGGAGGTAAAGACAAACACAGATCCGCAGGGGATTTGGGATTGAGAGAAAAAAAATTGTTTTCGTTTTTTGCTTATTTATTCATTTGTTTTGTGGAAGAGACAAGGATTTCTAAAAGACAATAATTCCTAGGATGAGATCCCTAAGGAATCAGGCTGAGAGCGAAACCAGAATTTCTGTAGAGGAGCTATCCTTAGATAGAACAAAAACCCTGTTCTTGTAACCCAAGGGAGGAAGGGCAGACTGCACAGAGGTCCGCCTGTTTATACGGCAGAGGAGAAAGAGTCGTGACCTCTTGGATACCTTTTCCTGTCCTTGTGAGGAGGTGGACACTAGGTCTCTGGCAGAGGTTGGTTGGAGCGTCAGATCATGGAGGCTAACTGAGACAGACACCGAAGATACCTCTCAGGAGAGGGAGCTGTCCTGAGAATCCACAGAGGATCCCCAGGGGACACCCAGCACGTCTGTGGTGGACGAACAAGATGGAACTTAGACTGGGCTCATCTGTCCGTGTTTTGACTTTTTCCTAGCTCCGGGCAGCAAAGGAACTCTCTGAGAGATAAGGGTGCATCCAGGACTAGAGTTTCATCTGTCAGAGAAGAAAAAGATTCAGAACAGCAAATGTGTTAGGACACATTTATAGACTGTGGAATCTACACTGGATGAGATGGGAAGAGAGAAAAGGAACAGATGGACAGATGACAAGTGAGAGAAAGCAGTAAGGTCAACAAACGAGGTGTCCCCAAGAAGCCCCAGAAGAGAAGGGAAATGAGTCACAGTGATAGCCATACATTAGCTGTCCAAGTGGTATTATTTCGTTAACTGTATTATTTATTTAACTGTCAGTAGAATGCAGTTATGGTCCCCAGCTGCACAGATGGACACTGCATAATTCAGGAAAGCTACCCACAACTACTCTAAGGTAAGTGACATCCCCTGGAGTTGTGCAGTCAAATAATGCCCTAAAGACATTCAAAACTCCATTCATCCCCATTTTAGTGTACAGAATTCCCTGATCCCAGACAGTGTATGAAGATATGTAAGATTTCCCATCAAGTTCCACAGTCTTTGAACTTAAGCAAGAAGGCAGCATTTCCATTCTCAGAAACCAAAGAAACGCAACATGCAATCCAGCAATTGCCCTGTGTGGGACCTGGAGACAGGAGTGAGTGCAATGCAGATCTCTGGAATGTGTGAAACCTAAGCCAAATGATCCTGGTGACATGACCGCCTCTTGAATAATGGAGTCGTTGATATAACAATGACAATAAGGTTGACTGCATCCCGTTATGGTTCTAATTGAGAATCTATCTAGTCAGTCTGCCAGCTGAAATCTCTGATCACAGATATAACTGGAGCATGCAGGGAAGGCAAGACCTCAAATTAAACAGTTTCCTTAGTCTCAATAAAGTTTGCCTGAATGTCTGCAAGTCCAGACTTCTTGGTGAGTCTAAATATTTAACTCAGATAAATGAGACGGCAGTTATCTTCCACGATGGACAAACAACTGCTAATCTCAGGAAATCTTAGAATTAAGTAGAGAGATGTTGAAGGGAATCAAAGCCATTAAATTAAGAACCTGTGCAAAATGTATGCACCTGTAATGTTTCCTGGGGCTTCCCTTGTGGCTCAGTGGTAAAGAATCCGTCTGCAATGCAGGAGACTTGGGTTCGATCCCTGGCTTGGGAAGATCCCCTGGAGAAGGACATGGCAATCCACTCCAGTATTCAGGCCTGGAGAATTCCACGGACAGAGAACCCTGGCAGGTTATAGCCCATGGGGTCGCAAAGAGTCGCATAAGACTGAGACTAACACTTTCACTTTCAATATTTCCTGGGGGCTTAGTGGTAAAGAACCTGCCTGCCAAGAAGGAGACACGGGTTCAATCCCGGGTTCAATCCCTGGTTCAGGAAATGAAAACCAATACCAAAATGTTCTTTTCCGGAAAATTCCATGGACAGAAGAACCTGGCAGGTTACAGTCCACGGGGTTGCAAAAGAGTTAGACACGACTTAGCAACTAAACAAAGTTTAATGGCATCTGGTTCACTCTATTAGATTGCTGTGTAAGCACAATTTAAAATTAATAATTAGGTAACTTACTTAGAGTTGTGATTTTTCATGTTAAAATGTGACTATGCTTACATACAGAACTGGATCATTTAAGTGAACTTCAGATTTTTATAAATTTGAGTATTTAGACATTCAAATTCTAATTAGGTTTATGAGAGCTATTTGAAAGGTGTATAATTTAAGTACTTAAGGGAGATATTAGGTGTATTCGATATATTGTAGTAGTTTAAAAGGTAGGGAGGTGTTCCATTAACAACATATGAAAATGGAACCAAATACTATTTAAAGGCCTCTTAGAGTGACTACTAAAATCTGCTAGACTTATTAATAGATGAGTGATATTTATAAGCTAAATTTAAAAGTTCAAGGAATATACCCTAAAGAACTGAAAGCAGGAATCTGAAGAGATATTTGGACAACCATGTGTCCAACAGCATTATTCACAATAGCTACGTGTCCACTGACTGATGAATGAACAAACAAAACGTATACAATGGAATACTTTTCAGCCTTTAAACACAAAGAAATTCTGACATATGCTACAGCATGGATGAACCTTAAGGATGTTATTCTGAGTAAAATAAGCCAGTTACAAAAGGAAAAAATACTGAACGATTCCACTTATATAAAATGTCTGTGTCTATGAATATAACCACATTCATAGATATAGAAAGTAGAACAGGGCTAGTCAGGGGTTGGGGGATAGGTGGGGAATTAGTGTTTAACAGGTTCAGAGTTTCCATTTTGTGGATGAATGGTGATGATAGCTGCATAACACTGTGAATCAATTTAATGCCATGGAACTGTACACTTAAAAATGGTCACAATGATAAATTTCACGTTATATGTTCTACACAATTAAACATTTTTTAAAATTTCCTAAAATAACTAGGACTTTGAAATCATTTTTAAATAAAACAAACTTGAGTTTTTAACAACAACAACAAAAAAAAAACCTTGAGTCTTTTTTTTATATACAGAGTCACCACTGAGGGCACTGGAACATCCCCTTTCCACACTGCCCACCTTCTTTGGGATGGATATTTATGTTGATCACAACTGCCCACAAAGACACAGAATTCTGCATGGGTCTTTACTACATAGCTTGACAGGTTTTCTATAAGGTAGATTCCTAGCAGTGGAATTGCTGGCTCAACTAGCCAGTTTGAAAAATATTACAGAATTGCTCTCTAAGTGGTAACCAATATATACTCTCAACAGTAGTCCACTTCTTCCAACACTGAATAGAAGCAAATGGTTTGTGTTCATTCAATGAGTGAAAAATGGTATCTTTGACAGGGCAACTCATTGTCCCTATGTATTAACAAGCAAGAGAAGAAAATTAAGTCTTTAAGGTAGGCACTTTATTATGACTCTTTCTATAAACTATCTCAACTTATTTTGAAGTGCTAAAAAAAAGTGTGTGTCATTTTTACCCATGAAAAAACTAAAAATCAGACACTAAGTGATATGTGGAGACTCAAAGAGCTGATAGAGAGTGGAGTGACCTTGGACTTGGCCATCTACCTCACTCCTGCTCATCTGCTAAGCCCCAAGACACAGAATATTCAGTCTCAACTTTTGGTAACTTTGCTGTCTCCTAACAGAACAAACTCCTTTACCATTTAAGTGAATACTGTCACAGTTCCATAAATGCCTCCTCCCAGCCCAAGTACAATCTCCTAATTCCCAACGAGCAAGTCCAGTCTTGCTTTGCTTCTGATTTTTCCCAAAGATGAGAAATACGATGCTCTAACAGAGAAACATTAAAGACACTGCTTCTGCAAATAGATGAGTAATTACTTTGATTACCACAGTTGTATTGCATTTTGTTTCTAACATAATACTGTTACTTAATATTTCAGCAGAACGTGGACTCAGCAAATAAGAACCCCTTTCACCATTCTCTGGTCTTCCACAAGGCTACTGCTGACATCAAAGGGCACTTGAAGAATGAAGAGGCAGGAAAGATAATTAGATGCTGGCCAATGATGCAAACAAAATTGCTATCTTTGATGTCACATTTCATAAGGAGGAGGGCCATCAGAGATGTAGTCCTAAAACTCACTTCCTATGAACTTAAAGTGCACTCTCCCAAGAGCAAAACCAATTAACTTACTTGAAGGATGACAGAAATTGCATAAGATTATAAACTAGTAAGATTATTTAACCAGACAGATACTGTCACTTCTGAAGGAAAAAGTTAAAAAGATGAAAATACCAGGGACCCACAGACATAGATGTTTCACACACAAGATGGATAAGGTGCAAGTCAAATCAATAAAGTACCGATTTCATGGTATCTAAGAAAAACCTATTATATAATTAAGTAAGCCTGAATCATTTCAGGGAAAAGTAATACAGGCTCACAAAATATTTACCCACTATCAATGAAGTCAGAAACAGTCAACGGAAGCCAATGTCTGAATGGACCGTATACATTCCTTGAATCAACTACCATGAGATCACAAGACTGGATTGAAGCAGCGATGAATAAAATAAAATATTAGGCACAATTTAATGACAGACACTTTATATAATAATACAGATGCAATAATATGCATGCAATTCCTTTCTTTCTGGTATTTCTGCCTAAATCATCTCCTCCTGAGTCACACAGGCAGCTACATACATATATTGAGTCAACCAAATCTCACAAATCACAGCTTTTACCTGGAAACATGACACACTGGAAAACAAAAGCCCTTCTCTGTGATCCGGTCCTGACACAGAACTTCTGATATAACATCTCACTAGCAGGGTGGGGCTGGGATTTCTCCTGAGAAGACAGTAAATACCACGTGATCCTTTAACTGGGGTTTCANCAAATCTCACAAATCACAGCTTTTACCTGGAAACATGACACACTGGAAAACAAAAGCCCTTCTCTGTGATCCGGTCCTGACACAGAACTTCTGATATAACATCTCACTAGCAGGGTGGGGCTGGGATTTCTCCTGAGAAGACAGTAAATACCACGTGATCCTTTAACTGGGGTTTCAGCTTTTGGGGAGTTTTAAGGAAATACTGAACAGCAAAAAGTACCCTAGATCATTAGGACTTCTAAAAAGACACAGGTAGCATCTATCATTGGAGAAGGAAATGGCAACCCACTCCAGTATTCTTGCCTGGAGACTCCCATGGATGGAGGAGCCCGGTGGGCTACAGTCCATGGGGTCGCACAGAGTCGGACGCGACTGACGCGACTCAGCAGCAGCAGCAGCATGTATCATTGGCTCTACCTGACTTGCAAAGCGGGAGGCCCTGCCCTTGTGACTTGCCACATGAAACACCGCAGGTAGTCACCAGGTCCTCCTGGCAGGGGTGGCCTAGCACGGGTGGTGGCCTACGCTCGTGAAATGACTCATTTCCGGCTCTCTGGTTGGAGCCGTATACCTGTTCCTCACACATAAGCACCAGGAGAGGCTCAAGAGCAAAAGATGCCCCTGTGACCACTCAGCAGGAGGGTCACAGTACTACCATACCAGCTCAGTAAAATATAAAAAGACCGCATCTTACAAAGATGGCAAGCTTGTGACTGCTAGAGAAACCCAGGGAGCCTGACTAACCTAGGTACTAAGGGGATTCGTTTCATGAATAGACAAACACATATTAAAAGACTAAAGTCTTTTTTTTTTTTTTTGTGGCTTAAGAAAGTAAATCCTTTCAATATTCAAACTCAACAGAAAAACAAATGGTCACTGCTTCAAGCTAAATTAGTTGTCTAGAAGATCAGATGGAAGAAATAGCTTGCAACACAGAACAAAATTCCTGAGAAATTAATAAGTAAAAGGTGAGTCTTGTTAGAGACTGAGGACCAGAATGTCCTAGACAAGAATAACGGGGAAAAGATATATTTTTGAAAATAGAGCCCCATGACATCTCTAGATAGTTGAACCTTAAGACCAGAAAGAAAAGAATATTTCCATTTCCAGAAAGAAAGAACAGGCTATCTATCTACAATGAAGATAGAATAGCCTAGAATTAGTTTTCTTATTTGTAGCGTCGAGATTTAAAATACAGTGAAAAAATATTTATAGGTTATTAATTTATAATTTTTGATAAAGGATTCTTGAAACTAAAGAGCCTATGTGGTAAGACAGTAGCCTAAAATGATAATGTCAGGGACTGAAGAATAGCGGAGATACTTGCCATAATGAGGACTTGGAAAAAGTTTACTTCTAAGATCTCAACTTCACACTGGGAGATGTGAAAAAGTAAAATGTCTAGGAATGAGAGGAATAGGCATTATTTAATTTCTATACTGATGAACAGGTGTAAGAGAAGAAAAGAGGTTTCCATACAATGGTAATCATTAATTTAATGAAGAATACGGAATTTCTTAGGGCTACCCTGGAGACTCAAATGGTAATGAATCCGCCTGCAATATAGGAGACCCGAGTTTGATCCCTGGGTTGGGAAGATTCCCTGGAGAAGGGAATGGCTCCTCACNTGCACTGGGATGATCCAGAGGGATGGTATGGGGAGGGAGGAGGGAGGGAGGTTCAGGATGGGGAACACGTGTATACCTGTGGCAGATTCATGTTGATGTATGGCAAAACCAATACAATATTGTAAAGCAATTAACCTCCAATTAAAATAAATAAATTTATTTTTAAAAAGAAAATAAATAAATTTTAAAAAAAGAAAAAAAAGGACTTTAAAATATGTGTGTATTTATTTTAAGAAAATGGTTACTCCACCATAGCCCTAAGAACCAGCGCAGGCTATGGATCAGCACTTGGTCTAGTGTTCAAGCAGTTTGCTTTTAGTATTCTTGCTAGCAAAACAGCCTCATTGCTGGTATGGAGAAAGTTTAATGGTCTGGACTGATGATCAAACCAGCCAAAATATTCCCTTAGGCCCAAACCTAGTCCAGAGCAGGGCACTAACTCTCTTCAGTTCTGTGAAGGCTGAAAGAAGTGAGAAAGCTGCAGAACAAACATTTGAAGCCAGCAAACATTGGTTCATGAGTTTTAAAGAAAGAAGCCATTTCCACAACATAAACGTTCAAGGTAAACCAGTAAATTCTGATGTAGTAGCTACAGCAAGTTATCTAGAAGATCTAACTAAAATAACTAATTACAGTGGCTACACTGAACAACAGATTTTCAATGGAAACTAAGCTGCTTTCTACTGGAAGAAAATGCTATCTAGGACTTTCATAGCTAGAGAGGAGAAGTCAATGCCTGGCTTCAAAGCTTCAAAGGGCAGATTTACTCTCTTGCTAGGGGACAGTGGAGCTGGTGACTTTAGGTTGAAGCCAATGCTCATTTAGCTTTCCAAAAATTCTAGGACCCTTAAGAATTATGCTAAATGAACTTTGCCTGTGCTCTATAAATGGAACAACAAAGCCTGGATGACAGCACATCTGAATACTTTAAGCCCACTATTAAGGCCTACTTCTCAGGAAAAACAGATTTCTTTCAAAATATTACTGCTCATCGACCCCTACCTGATCACCCACCCAAAAGCTTTGATGGAGATGGACTATGAGATTCATTTTGTGTTCATGTCTGCTAACACAAAATCCATTCTCTGGCCATTGATCCAAGAAGTTATTTTAAGTCTTATTGCTTAAGAAAGACATTTTGTAAGGTTATAGCTACTATAGTGATTCCTCTGATGAATCCAGGTAAAGTACAGGTGACCCTTGTGTAACACAAGTTTGTACTGGGTGAGTTCACTTAAACATAATTATTTTCAATAAATTTGTACTATTTACTACATGATCCAAAGTTGTTTGTGTGGATATAGAACAGCAGATAGGACAGACCCTAAAGTTATACTTGGGTTTTGACTGTGTGGATGGTTAGGTGCCTCTAATTGCCATTTTGCTCAAGGGTTAACTTGAAATTAAAAACCATCTGGAATGTTTTCACCATTTTAGATGACATTAAAAACATTTGTGATTCATGGGAAGAGATTGAAATATAGACCTTAACAGGGATTTGGGAGAACTTGATTTCAACCCTCATGGATGACTTTGAGGGTCTCAAAACTTTGGCAGAGGAAGTAATTCAAAATATGGTCAAAATGGCAATAAAACTAGAATTAGAAAGGGAACCTGAAGGTGTGACTTAATTGCTGCATTCCCATGATAAACTTGAATGGATGAGGAGTTGCTTCTTGTGGTTGAGCAAAGGAGGTGGTTTCTTGAGATGGAATCTACTTCTGGTGAAGATTTTATGAAGATTGTCTTACAGTGTTATACAAATTTAGTTGATAAAGCTGTGGCAAGATTTAGAGGATTGGCTACAATTTCAATAGAAGTTCTAATGTGAGTAAAATGCCATCAAATAGCATTGCATGCTACAGAGAAATCATTTGTGAAAGGAACAGTCAGTCCATGGGGCAAACTTCACTGTTGCCTTAAGAAATTGCCACAACCACCCCAACTGCCAGCAGCCACCACCCTGATCAGTTAGCAGCCGTCAACATGGAGGCAAGACCCTCCATCAGCCAAAAGATTATGACTTCCTGAAGGCTCAGATGATGGTTAGCACTTTTTAGCAATGAAGTATTTTTAAAATAAGGCATGTACATTATTTTTTGGACATAATACCATTACACATTTAATAGGTTACAGTATAGTGTAAACATAACTTGTATATGCACTGGGAACCAAAAAAAAAATTGGTTTTTTGCTTTATTTTGGTGGTCTGGAATGAGCTTCCCAGGTGGCATAGTGGTAACGAATCTGCCTGTCAATACAGGAGGTATCATAGACTCAGCTTTGATCCCTGGGTCAAGACGATCCCCTGGAGGAGGAAATGGCAACCCACTCCAGTATTCTTGCCTAGAAAGTTCCGTGGACAGAGGAGCCTGGCGGACTACAGTCCATGAGGTCACAAAGAATCTGACATGACTGAGCACGCACAGAAGTGGGAACTGAACTCACAATATCTCTGAAGTGTGCCTTTAGTAACATTTCAGGACAGAGGGATGTCATTAAAAAAAAAATACACACACACAACAATAACCTTGAATAGAAAAAGATAAAAAAAAAACCTCTTTTCCAAACTTGAACTTTCTGCTCAGCTACAGTGATTTCATTAGCTTAGCAGCAGCACTTTAAAGTAGATGAAAATGCAAAAAAGTCTATAGCCTGGTTACTTGCTAACTGAGAAGTACCACTGATATTTAAAGACAATTGAATTGACATACATATGTAATTTTATTTAAATAATGATAAGGCTGATAATTCCCAGGGAACTCGTTTTGTCTGGGTAAG